>CM073468.1:58876968-59001968 GCA_037074535.1 Gleditsia sinensis | reverse complement strand
GAAATTAGAGACAGAATATTCCGTCTCTGTCCCTCTCTGGAGTCAGAGATGGAATATTTTTCGTCTCAAATTCCGTCTCTAAACTCATTTAGAGACGGAATTGGAGACAGATTTTTAGAGATAAAAAATTTTCGTCTTTAAATTCCGTCTCTAAATTACAAACCTTCCATCCGTCTCTAACTTCCCAAATCCGTCTCTAATTTTTGTCTCTAAATCTCCATTTTCTAGTAGTTCCATGGAAGTAATTCCTGATAATTAAATTCATGGGCAGAAAAATTGGTTTTAAATATCTGAAAGAAAGTTTAATGAGGTTATGGCATCCATAAGGGGAATTCAAATTGATTGATAAAGGGAACGAATATTTCATTGCCAGATTCAGTAAGGCAAGGGATTATGACTATACCTTCCATGAAGGACCTTGGATGATTGCGAATCACTATCTAGTCATTCAAAGATAGAGGCCAAACTTTAAGCCCCAAATAGACCTCTTCAGGAAGATTGCAGTGTGGGTTAGAATACCATGGCTCCCAATCGAGTATTATAACTACCATTTTCTATGGAGGCTAGGGAATAAGGTAGGAAGAACACTGAAAATTGATACACATACCCTCAGAAGAATGAGTTCGAATGCAGGGGAGGAGATGGGGGTAGAGAGAGGTAAGTTCGCCAGAATCAGTGTGGAGATTAATCTGAGAAGGAAGTTAGTACCGAAGTTTCAGCTAAGGAAACACTTGTTCAGGATTGAATATGAAGGACTGCATAAAATATGTTTCAAATGTGGAAAGTATGGGCACAAGATGGATGACTGTCTGGAGGAGAAAGGTAGGCATCAGCCAAAGGGAAAAGGATCAACTATGGTCTAGGAGAGCTCAGGGGTGATTTGAGGGGAGTAGAAACAAATGAAGACCGGTAAACAGGAAGAGGATGGCAACTTTAGGCCTTGGATATTGGTGAGAAGGACCGAGAGAAGGCGACCTTATCAATATAAGCTAGAGAAAACAAAAGAGAAATCAAAGGTGGGCAGACGAGGGGGTTCGTCGGAGAGGGGTGCGACGGTGGATCATACACCACAAGGAGGAACGAGATTCGAGATCTTATAGGGGTACACCGAAGAGGTGGTGGAGAAGTCTTGTAAAGAAAAAAACACAAATGATGTGACTGACACAATAATGGAGGTAGCAGGTCCGGAAGAGAAGGAAGACGCATCGATAGGGAAAGCGATGGGAAAGTCAAGCTCTGACAGCTTAATATACAAGGAAATCACAATGACCCCCCAAGAAAAAGGCCTCGTTTCAAGTTGCTTTGGGACAAAAGAAAGCTCAAATGGATGCAACAGAGAGGCCTAATAAAAACCCACCTAGCCTTAGCCCAATAGGATTAAGGAAAATGGGACTTGAGAAGTAAAGGGTGGCCCTTGCAGAAATCCCAAAAACGAGACTCCTCAGTATAGAGCCCAAGTCGGGGAAAAACAACCTATCATGTTCCTCCCTTTCCCAGAACTCAGGCTAGAATACAAAAGGAATGGTTGGTACAGGGATGAAGACAGGAAACTCCTCAGATATGCAAATTGGGGAAATTTTATACAATCCAAGGAAGCCATTGGATCCAACTCTGGAAAGGACCAAATCTTCTAAGAGGGAAAATCCTCAAATAATGAAGAAAGGGCAATGCTTGGTAGGTGTGGAGATACGAGGGATGACAGTAGGGTGCTATAAGTGGTAGGGCAATGTTCTTTGGCTTAGTTTTATGATGAATTATTTTGTTTGGAACTGCAGAAGGGCGAGCGCAAAAACCTTCCCCCTTTTAATCAAAGACATGATTGTTATGCATAACTTGAGTATAGTGGCATTACTAGAAACCAAAATAAGTGGCACCAAGGCTGACACCATAATGAACAGAATTGGATGGGCGGGTAAATTCAGAATAGAGGCTGTGGGTTTCAAAGGTGGTATGTGGATGATGTGGAACACTGACAGGGTGAACATTAACATCATACAAGCGCATAAACAATTCATTCATACGAAAATCCACTGAAAGGAGGAAGATAGATGGTGTTGGATTACTTTCGTGTACGACAGCCCCCACCAAACAAAGAGAAGAGATCTTTGGAGAGAACTTTCCAACCTCAGGGATATGGAGGATAAACCTTGGCTAATCATGGGTGACTTCAATGCCTATAAGAATGCAAATGAAAAAGAAGGTAGTCTATTCCTGAATAAGAGCTCTATAAAAGAGTTCAACGATTTCCTAAATGACAGAGAGCTGGTGGACTTAGATTTCAAGGAGCTGAAATTCATATAGGAGAGAGGGAGAGTGAAGGAACGGAGTGACCAAGCTGTAAGTAACCTCGAATGGCTCTTTGTTTTCCCTGAATCGACTGTATTCCACCTCCTCGCCATGAAGTCTGATCATAGTCCGCTATGGATGATTTTGCAACTTGAAGCAAAGTCAACTGGCCATCCTAAAGCTTTCGAGTTCCAAGCTGCATGGCTAGTTGATGAATCTTTCAACGAGGTAGTTAATAAAGCATGGGGAAACAGTAAAGATTGGTTACAGGGATCCAAAATGTTCAGAGAGAATGTTTAGGAGTAGAACCATAAGATATTCAAAAAAAATTTTAAGCAGAAGAGGAACCTGCTTCAAAGATTAGAAGGCATAGATAGAGCTTTACAAAGCAGTCAACACCCTTTTCTTAGAGGACTGAAGGAAGACCTGTGGAGGGAGTATGAACTTATCCTTACTAAAGAAGAAGCTATCTGGTACCAAAAAGCCAAGTCCAGTTGGTTGAGATTAGGAGATAGGATTACAAGATACTTCCACATTGCAACCATGATCAGAAGGAGGTGCAATAAGGTTAGAATTTTAAGGGATGAAAACGGGAACTGGGTGCAGGAGGATGAGAAGTTAAGGTAAATATCGACCAATTTTTTCAAGAACCTCTATAGTAAGGATGAGAACCCTTTCGAGCCACTCCCCCTAAAAGACTGCTTTCCCATAATTAAAGATGAAGTCATTGTAAGGATTCAAGCCCCTTTCTCGGATGACGAGATTAAGGAATTTGTGTTTAGCATGGGGGCTTATAAAGCACTGGGCCCAGTTGGGCTCCATGCTTTGTTTTTCCAGAGCCAATGGGAGAAGTTGGGGAAATCAGTGTGCGAGCTCATAAGGGAGATATACTTAAAGCTGGAGGGGGTCAAGGGGATCAACCATGCTTTCCTGGTCCTGATTCCAAATGTGGATCACCCAGAGTATATTAAGGAGTTTAGGCCTATATCTCTATGTAATGTAGTGTTCAAGATTTTAATTAAGGCCATAGCAAATAGGATGAAACATGTGATGAATGAATGGATAGGACCACACCAAAATAGCTTTATCCCGAGAAGGAGTATTAATGAGAATGTAATCATAGCCCAAGAGGCTATACATACTATGAGGAACAAGAAAGGAAGGAAGGGACTTATGGCAGTGAAAATCGACTTTGAGAAAGCTTACGATAGAGTGAGGTGGGATTACCTGGAAGATACTTTAAAGGAGGTGGGGTTTGGGGACCATTTTGTGGCCATTATAAAAGCATGCATTTCTGCGAGTTCCCTAAGTATATTATGGAATGGGGAGGTCACTGAATCTTTTGATATGCAGAGAGGAATAAGGCAGGGAGACCCTCTTTCACCATTTTTATTCGTCCTATGCATTGAAAGGCTGGCCTATTGTATTGAGTGGGCAGTGCATCATAAGATTTGAAAACCAATTCAGCTATGTAGGAAGGGCCAAACCTTATCTCATCTCTTCTTCGCAGATGACTTGCTATTATTTATAGAAGCAGAGACTAACCAATGTCTGATGATGAAGGAATGTTTGGATGTTTTCTGCCATAGCTCTGGATAGCAGGTAAGTTGGAATAAATCGAGATGTTTTTTCTCCAAAAATGTAAATCACACTAGAGCTAAACAATATAGAAAGGACCTGGGCTTTGTGGTCACACACGACTTAGGCAAGTATCTGGGAATGCCACTACTGCATGAAAAAGTGAGCAAACGAACCTATGGACATATTTTGGAGAAAGTCAAGAAAAGACTAGCAGGCTGGAAATCGAAGACCCTCTCCCTGGCAGGAAGAGTTACACTAACTACTAACGTGCTAAACAACTTACCCTTCTACTCCATGCAAACATCCCTACTCCTCTTAGGGCTATACGACGACCTAGAAAGGGTGAGTAGAGGCTATCTGAGGCGAGAATGAGGATAAGAGGAAAATTCATCTGGTAAATTGGGATAAGGTTTGCACTCTGAAATATCAAGGGGGTTTGGGCATCAGAAAGCTGAGAGCCATGAAAGAAGCATTTCTAATGAAAACTGTATGGGGATTGAAACAGAAGCCAGAGAAACTATGGGCTAAAGTCCTGAATACCAAATACAAAAATTTGATGGTTTCTGGAATGTCCATGACAACAGGTGTAAAGAACGTCTCTAATCTGTGGAGAGGTATCTGAAAGGTGACAAAGGAGGTGAATGAAGGCTCGTGTTGGGATATTGGAGATGGGTAGAACGTGAACTTCGGGGAGGACGTATCGATTTCGGGAAGGGGTAGTTTAGCAGAGAGTGTATCCCAAGCAATACCGAAAGACTTGGTAGGGAGGAAGGTAGTAGACATGGTGGATGCAAATGGGCAATGGAACTGTCCCCTGTTCCAACACCTTTTCACAAAGGATGCAAAGAACAAGTTAAATACAATCAACCCAGTGGCAGAAGCCTTGGGACAGGATAGATTACACTAGAGATTTACTACCAATGGCAAATTCACGATTAAATCGGCCTATGAGAACAAAACCAACATGAGCAGGAAAACTCAGCCACTGTGGATAAAAATTTCAAGAATACTTGTTCACCCTTTAAAAATTATAACTCCCTCTGTCTATTGTCAACATATGCTTTCTGTTTTCTTTAAGCTGCCTGTAGCCTTTCTATAATTAGCTTCACCTTGTTCAAAGCTTCCTACACAAGATTTGGCCCTAGAAGTTTACCCTCTCCCACTTTAAACTATCCAATGGGAGACTTGCACTGCCTACCATACAAAGCTTCGAATGGGGCCATCTGTATGCTAGTTTGGTAACTATTATTGCAGAAAAATTTTGCCAAGCGTAAGTACCTATCCAAACTTCCACCGAAATCTAAAATGCAAGCTCAGTGCATGTCTTCTAAAATCTAAACTATACGCTCTGACTAACCATCGATTTGGGGATGAAAAGCTGTGCTCAAAGCCAATCTTATTCCTAATTCCTCTTAGAAAGCTCTCCAAAATTGTGCTGTGAGCTACAACCCTCGATCGGATATAATAGATATAGAAATTCTGTGTAACTTAACTATTTCATTTAAGTAAAGTCTTGCATACTAGGTTACATTATAGGTGGTTTTCACAAGCAAAAAGTGTGCTGACTTCGTCATTTGGTCTATTATTATCCCTTAGGGGTCCTTGGTAATCCTGTGATGAAATTCATGGTGATTCTCTCACACGTCCATTCTAGTATCTTTATCCGTTGATGTAACCCTAGGGGTCGTTGGTGTTCAGCTTTCACTTACTGACATGTCAAGCAATGGAAAACAACTATGCTATGTTCCTCTTCATACCATCCCACCAATATAATTCATTCATATTGTGATACATCTTTGTCATTCCTGGGTGTATGGTATATGTAAAGCAATGTGCCTTCTCTAAAATCTGTTTTCTCATATCATTCACATTTGGGACACATAACCATCTACCATATCTTAATATTCTTTCAGTGTTCATTGAGAATTGAGAATCTTGGTTATCCTTCACTTCACCTTTGATCTTAAGCAAACTGGAATTTCTATCTTGGTTGGTTTTGATTTACTTAACTAAGGAAGATTGAAGCTGTACATGAGCCAAAAATATCCTCGGTTCCTTTACTTTAAACCTTATCCCTTCACTTTCTAACTTATGGATTTTTTCCAATAATGGTCGTTGCATTTATGCTATATGGGCTAAGATTTCTATAGATTTTTTGCTTAGGGCATTAGCTACTACATTTTCTTTACTTGGACTATATAAAATTGTACAGTCATAATCCTTCAATAGCTCCATACACTTTCTTTGTCTTAAATTAAGGTTCATTTGCTGAAAAATATACTTGAAGCTCTTGTAATTTGTGTAAATCTCACAAGATCCTCCATACAGATAATGTCTAAAAATCTTCAGAGTAAACACTATTGCTGCCATCTCTAAGTCGTGGATGGGATAATTATGTTTATGTCTCTTCAACTTCCTGGATGTATAAACAACTACTCTTCCATTCTGCATTAACACATAGTCTAAGCCTACTCTAGATGCATCGCAATATACTGTATAGCCTCTAGTATAAAAGGGAATAGTAAGAATTGGAGCTATGGTCAAGCACCTCTTTAGTTTCTGAAAACTCTCTTCACAAGCATCAGACCATTCTAACTTTATTTCTTTTCTAGTCAAATTGGTCAAAAGAGCAGCAATCTTGGAAAAATCTTTGAAAAATCTCTTATAATAATATTCTGTCAATCCTAAAAAACTACGTATCTTAGTCACATTTGTAGGTCGGGGCCACTGTTGCACTGTTTCTACCTTCTTGGGGTCTACTTGAATGCCATTCTTAGCTACTATGTATCCTAAGAATTTAACACTATCCAATCAAATTCACATTTAGAGAATTTGGCATACAACTATTGCTTCCTCATAGTCTATAAAACTATCTTCAAGTGTTGCTTATGCTCCTCTGAACTCTTCAAGTACACTAGGATGTTATCTATAAATATAATGACAAACTTATTTAAGGTTTAAACACCATGTTCATTAAGTTCATAGATGTTGCAGATGCATTGGTTAACTCGAATGACTTCATCAAGAACTCATAGTGGCCATATCTTATCCTAAAAGCTATCTTAGGAATGTCCTCCTTCCTTATCATCAGCTGATGATATCCCAATCTTAAATCAATTTAAAAAAAATATTGTGCTCTTTGTAACTGATCAAACAAATCATCTATCCTAGGTAGAGAATATTTGTTTCGCATTGTCACCTTATTCAACTGCCTATAGTTAATACATAGGTGTAAGGATCAATCTTTCTTCTTCACGAAAGGACCGGAGCACCCGAAGGAGACGTGCTTGATCGAATAAAGCTCTTATCCAGTAAATCTTGCAACTACTCCTTTAATTCCTTAAGTTTTACAGATATCATCCTATAAGGAGGTATAGATATTGGTTGTATTCTAGGGAGGAGGTCAATACCAAACTCACTTTCTTATTCTAGTGGTAATCCCGACAATTCTTTTGGGAACACATCTAAAAATTCCTTAACTACTAGAACTTGATTGATACTAGTGAACTACTCACTCATATATCAGGCATATGCTAAATACCCTTGGCACCCCTTCCTTGATAACTTCAAAGCTCCTAAAATTGAAATCAGGTTGTTTAGTGCTTCACTACGGTTACACTGGAATCAGAATAAAGATTTACCAGGGACATTGAAATTTATCACCTTAAGGTGGCAATCCAAGGTGGCATAGGATGAAACTAACCAATCTATCCCTAATATTACATCAAAGTCTAGCATATCTAGCATGATCAAATCAACGAAGGTTTCTTTGTCTAAAATAAAAACTTCGAAAGACTTATATACTTTTTCAACCAACAAATATTCAAACATTGAGGTGGTAACCATGAATGGAAAACTCAACTTAGCTGGACTCCAACTTATCCATTTAGCAAAATATGAGGACATATATGAATGAGTAGATACAGGGTCAAACAATAAATGAACTTGTTGTGAGCAAACCAAGAGAATATATGTCATTACAGTATTAAAAGCTTGAGCATCCTGTTTAGTCAAAGCAAAAACTCTAGGTTGGTCTCTGTTTGTCTAACTCTGCCTTCTACTTCCTGGTCCCTTACTAACACCACTACTACTTACTTAGTCAGGTACTGATTTCACTTGGTGAGTGGCCACTAGTGTAGGTGGCAAAGTTGCTTGAGTTGTTTCCTGACTAGATTTTCCTTAATGGGCAGTTTCTGATCATATGCCCCATCTGTCCACAAAAATAACAAGGGACACTTCTTTTATAACATAGTCTCGTATGCATCTTACCATAATATGACATTAGGGTCTGACTAATGGAGCTACTCTAGGTCTAAACTGACGGATTGACCTAATACTTCTCTGACTTACCTTTCTTTTACTACTACCAGCGCATACCTGACTAAAAGTCCCAACTCCAATTTATAAGGATGATTTTTGTGCTACATCTTAGGACCTCTTGCCTCATAGCTAGGCCCATTCTTAAAAACTCCACTGTGATCTCTCTCCCACTTCTTATGTACTTCTATCTCAGCTAACTCTCGAGTCTCAATCAACTAGGCTCAATCTAAAGCTGTAGCATAGTTAGAACATTTATTCATCTATAGAGCTACTGATCTGAACAACAGACAAACTAATCTAGTGACAAATCTCTTTATCCTATCCCTTTATGTAAGAATCAAATGCGGAGTATATCTAGACAGCTGTGTAAATCGTACATCATACTCTGTTATTATCATGCCTGTGACTTGTTTTAGTTCTTTAAATTCTCTAGCATTGGTATCTTTTACATTTTTTGGCTTGATTTGTCTTATAAAAGTTTATTTAAACTCATTACATCCCATAGAAGGGGTTGAGACTACTTTAATTCGATTTAAAGCATCAAATCATATCTTGGCTATGTCTGATAACTGAAATAAAGATAATTCCACTGACTTAGTATTTGAACAACCCAGTGCTCTACAAATCATCTCAACTACATCCATAAACTACTCTAGGTCTTCACTACCAAATGCCTCAGAAAAAGTAGAGGGCTTTAACTCCATAAATTTTGATAAACTAACTGGCACACCACCTCTTATATCTCCTTTTTTTGCTACTCCCATTTGTTCTTAAGTGGAAACTACTGGTTCTAGTTGCTGAGGTCTCATTCTACCTTGTTCTACTAATAAACCAGCTAAATTCTCAATTACTCTTTGAATCCCTTGGATGGTAGCAATCACTTCAGCCATAGTTGGTTCCTCGGGATGTAGAGGAGCTGTCCTCACCTTATGGACTCACTAAGAGCTTGATGTACCAGTCCCTTCTACTAGCTCTAGAACTAGGCTTGCCTCTACCACAACCTTTAGTAGTTAGATTCACAAATTGAGAATATTCTTCCATCACCTGCTCCTTACCTAAAGCTTCTCTAACTGTGCCTCGCATTCTACGCTTCATCTTCACACTATACAAGATAAAAAAAAATTTAAAACATTCAGTTGTGTCTATACTATAACATATTTATGAAAGAAGGAATTTAAACAGAAAGAAAACAATACCTTATAGAATCCTATAGAAGCACCTTGAGTTTAAATATGTCCATTTCATATCCATACTTAGGGTCTTACCAAAGAATCCATTACTTCGATGAATCACAGGAAAACCTAAAGCTCTGATACCACTCTGTCACGACCCCATTTTGGGATACATGACTGGCACGACATAAGAGATTGACCCTTAAACCGTAAAGCCTCAACTTAGACACACAAAAATTAGCACACAATATCATCTCACACTATACTATGTATATCAAAAAAGAACATTACATTTATATACATAATCATCTTCTCACAATTTCATGCCATATAGTTCTTATATATAGATAGCATTAACCAATATGTATAAAGTACACAACAGAAGTAGGATCTTACACATGATCACTGGGGCATAGTCTAGATTACAAAAATAGATAGGATTACAAAAAGAAAATTAAAGAGCCCCAAGAACAATTGGGCTCACCACTGAAACTACTACCCTATTCAAGTCCAGATGAATGCTAGTTAGACTCTTTAGTGCTATCTGAAAATGTAGAAATAATGGGGTGAGTTTACACAACTTAGTGAGTGAATATAGCCTACTACAATTGAAATAGAACAGATCATAAGCGCGAGTTTTTCATAAATAGAAAGTATGTTAGAATAACATTATCTAAATTAATATATATATATATATATATATATAATAACAAACTAAAGCTTTAAAGTGGTTAAATTTGGTTAATAGAAATTATGAAATCTTGAGATTTAATATAATAAACAATAATTTCAAAGTCAAATAAAAAAATAACAAAATAAATCTTTATAAAAAAATGTTTAGAGGAGGACTCAAGACAAAACCATTTTTATATATCAAGGCACATAGCTTAGTAGAGGCAAATCACCACATACATATTTTATCCTAAACACATAGCAATGAGACATGTAAATCACCGCATTCTCATCATTCATATCATAAGGTTAGGAGGAGATCCCCTCAACTCCCTAACCTTTTCATATGATGATTGTCTTAAGTACATGACAATAGGACGGGTAAATCACTGCATTTTCATTATAGGTAACCTGGCCAAATGTCACTGACTACTAGAGGAAACATACCTCAAATCCTTACTTGTTCATAATTCAATCATCATGCGCCTTTTTGCACAAGAGTCTGGCAATTCCCTTGCTAACTAGGGTTACATGATGACGAAGGCTAGCTATCTCTCCACTAACTGACAATGTTTCTGTCAATGATTCCTACAGAACAAACAAGTTTTATAAGCAAATAATATAAACTGAAAAGAAAAGTGGAAAAAATGAGGTTAAAATGCTTTTTAATACAAAACATATCCCTCCATTCCAAGACACTCCTTGAACAGAGTTCTGGCATTGAAATTCATTCCCTAAAATTTGAAATACAACATTTTCGTTCTAGTCCAGAAAAACCATGATATTCAATCTCAAAGACATATTCCAAACATAAATCCAAATCCAATTTTACCATATCCATGAAATAATGAGGTATCATTTATAACATAAATCGTATGAAACAATTTGAGAAAGGATACAGTTATAAGATTCAATAAAGTGTAACATAACATCCCATTTCATAATAAAATCAGGAGGGACTTATTAGAGGCCTGTTCTGCATATCATATAGCTTATAAGAACATAAATCAATGTAAACAATGAGTATGTTAGGAGAGAATTAAGTTGCTGTAAAACTATGAAGAAAAATAAATGGAAATCATTCTTGAAAGATTTAGTAATACATAAATCAAGTAAAAAAATGAAATCCAATTTATGCTATTCACAATTAAAAAATTATTTTAAAATGCATGTGTACAAGGGGGATTTGAAAAGACTGTTCTACATGTCCTATAGCTTATAAAAACATCAATGTAAAGAATGAGTATGTTAGGAGAGAATTAAGTTGCTGTAAAACTATGAAGAAAAATAAATGGAAATCATTCTTGAAAGATTTAGTAATACATAAATCAAGTAAAAAAAAATGCAATCCAATTTATTCTATTCACAATTAAAAACTTGTTTTAAAATGCATGGGCACGAGGGGGATTTGAAAATGCGTTATAGTAAATTATATTCACTTACGCCCAAAGATACAAGAGAAAGAAGCCCCGTTCTTTGCTTTTGTTATCTGAATTATTAATCAACTTTCAAGTTTGGTTCCCAAATGCTTCACAACCTGTAATTCAATATTTAAGAAAGTCAACATTCATACGCATCAAAATTACCATCTTAGGAGCTCACTGTACACAATCCTAAACCATGAGTCCTTAATCTATCTAGGATGAATTTCTAAAATATACACTAGTTCGTACTTTAATGACAATGCATGTTTATCAATTTAACTTCAACAACTTCATGATTTAGGAATTAATTCCACCATATCCAATTTACACATAAAATTTCCAACTTCGAGCTTCATATAAACAAGCTTCTTAAATGATTATTCTAAAATTACTTTGATTATTTAAACCTCCAAATCATGCATGCCCTACAACTTAGAATATCCCTAATCAAAATTATTAGATGCAGTTATTGTTCACGTTATTGCTCACTGAAGCAAAAATTCATGATATAAGTATCCAAATGGTGTCTTTTGCTTGTAAAAATTGGCATTGAAGTAATACAATATGTCCTTAACATGATTTTGTACCAGAAATTTCATAAACCAGCAAAAAAACTGAAGATTTTGAGCTTTTTCCTTGCTTCTATAGTGTTTTCGTGCTGCTATTTTTCCTTTATTTTTGGCAACTCTTTGAGTCATGTTTTAGGCTGGTTTGAGAAGGGTTTTATTGTTTCATATAGAGTGATTGAGTGGGTAAATTTTCATAGGGAGAGGAGCTCTCATCAGAAAGAAGGAAGAGCTTTAAGGGTGAAGGAGGGAGAAGCTGCATTTTTTGTTCATACTGCTGGTGTGCTGCGGGAAGAAGAATGAAAGGGAAAAAAATTTTAGGGAGGGGCAATCTATCATTTTCTAGGATAAGAATGGGTAATTTGATAATTTTATTGATAATAAAAAGAAAAAATAATGGAATATTACATAAACACTTTTTGCTCTACTTCTTTCACCACCATATTCTTCAAATGATTCCATATACTCCTCAAAACATGAGTAAACATCCCTAGGAGAATCAGTTTATTTGAGAACACTTTACCCATCAAACTCTCACTAGAAACCTTCAAACCCTTTTGCATAAGTTCCTCCAGTAGCTCCTTGACATCTTCTCCATTAGAGCTAACATGATCATTGTTGTATATCTAGACAATAGATACTGCATGTGGAAGCACACTTGAGAACAAAAATTGCTTATCTGAAAAGAGAAATCTTACATCGAGAAGAGGCCTAGGAAACCCTTACACATGAAATAGAAACCAAGCTCTACCTTAAAAGATAGGGTGGAGAAACCTCCACAACCAACAACACTCACGAACCTTGGGAAAGGATCCCCCAATTTGAAATCCTCACCTACAGTTAGAGCAATGAAATGATGCTATCTAACCCTACACTGTCGTTAGGAACCCTAGCAAGGGTTATGGTGTGGAAGGATGTTAGTAAAATTTTATTATAATTACACAAGTGCATGTATTGAACTGTAATATTATGGTTGAGTGGAAGATTATATCTACAGAGATAGGCAACTAAAATAACTAATTACCACTACCAAGCCAGCAATATATCCAAATAACATAATTAGAGGAATTGGGCAAACAAAATAAAGTAAAGCAAACGCAAACACTAATGATATAGATGACACTTAAGTGGAAGAAAATCTACGCTAACCGATTCACCTAATACTAAACCTGCTTGTTATTCCTATTTTAAATTTTATTCCAATATCTTGAATTATTAATTAGAGCATTAAATTATTTATAAGTTCTTTTTAAGACAAATACAGATTATCCAATTTCAAGTAATTTCCAATATTGCTAAAGCAAACAACAAGATCAAGCACCTAGATAATTAGATCAAGCTCTAATAAGCTATGCAATGCATGCGTGTATATTGCTATCCTACACACAAATAAGTTAATTCACAACTTAGGCTACTGTATAACCAATTATGCACTATTTAATTCATATCATAACATATTAAACCCTTTTTACAAGAAGAATTCTTATTCCTTAATAATTCAATTGGTGATCAAACAATCAAAAATATTAAGTGGAATTGAATAAATAATTCTTGACATTGATATTAAAAGAGAATTAGGTTTCCAAACAAGTTACATATTAGGATCCATTGACTGCCTAGAAAAGAAAATCTAATACATAGCTAATCCTAAAAGCATCCCAAAGTTGAAGAGTACAAGCTTTAAAATCAAAATACAAAAGAAGATGGAGAAGATAAGAAGAATTTTGCCAAATTCTATTCCTTAACCGATCTCTTAAACCAACATATGATCTCTAACTTGGTTTCCATCTCTTCCCTCTTGAAAGATCTCTAAAATTAGGTTTTGTCTTCTCTGGCCGACGTCATTGGTTAGTTGTTTATGCTTTTGCATAATTGGGGTCAAAATTGACAAAATACAACTAAATATGTGATAACCCCCAATGTTGTGACATTACTCAAAATGTCGTAACGTTCCGAATAAGTGGTATATTAGGACTTTCTTCTTGTCATCACGATATTGTGATTCAATGTTGTAATGTTCAACTATTTCTCTCTATCCTTCAATTTTTCAACTACTGCTTGTTCATATTTATATACCTGTACAAAATGGTAATTAAATTTGGATAAATTCTCATAAAAAATACAATTTATGCAATTTATCTAAAAAAATGTTATTTTACTCAAGAATAAGCTCTGAAATTAGACAAAATAACTCATTTATGGTGAATTATCAAAGGACCTCATATGATCAATAAGCAAAATCACTAATTAAATTGCTTATATTCACCAACACTCCGCAAATTAAGTAACCCTTGAAGGTTTGGCTGATTCATCATGCTAATGCAATACACACTTCTCACGCTATCAGCACCTTTCTGGATATAAAAATTCAAGCAATCGGAGCCAAAAAATTAATGGTGTAATCTTATTGTTGGCTGCTTCCAACTTCTCACTTCAACAATAGCAGTTACTGCCATTGACCCAGATGCTAGCTAATGCTAATCCCACTCCAATTCTTGCGGGGGAAAAGAACATTTGAATGTGCCTCAAAAGCCTTTGGTTTTTAAAATAAATAAAAAATAGTGTATAGTGCTAGTTAGGTAACACTATTCTACACTGCTGCCTAATGGATACTACTTTTTTGCTAGTACCTGTGGTACAAACTGACTGTTGACCCCTCTAAGCGGCACTTGGCATTACAAAACTGTTCACTTTTGTATAATTATTATAACTAGTTTTTCCATAAATGTTTTTGAAAATTTTAAAAATTATTACAGCCTCTCACCGAATCTCACCTAAGATTTAATACTCTCTCATAACCAAATATGCATGATCTGGCATGCCAAATGAAGGTATATATATATATATATAATGTAACTAGAAGGGCCCAGGAAAATGTCAAAACCTTACAAAAGTCTAATTTCATCTTTAGGGTCTGAGAGTTGGCACGGGGTAGAATGAAGTTGAAACAGCATACCCTACCATTAAATCTTTTCAAAACTTCTGAAGATAGAAGTCAGAACCTGCCTATGATTATATAATGTAGTAGGCACAATTACGGGTCATGAATCATTATAAATGGGACACACAAAAATTATTTGACGTCTTAATCCCATGCAGAGGAAAGTCAACAGCAAATATCGAGAATGCCAAGTAAATGAAATGAAATAAACAATGATTGCCACTCTCAGCAAAATCGAGGTCATCATATGATGCCGTTCCTATAAAATGTTCAAAATTAATTCCGAAGTTGAGTGTCAAGGTATAAAAATGAATTGCTATAGTATGAATATTTTAAATTAATTTTTTTCCATAACATATTCATATTTTTTTTAAGTATAAATCAATTTTGTTTAAAATATTAAAATGATTTTTAAAGTATTTTTTTATACATTTAAAATATTAATAATTATAAAAAATTCTTAATTGTTGAATTAAAATTTGTTTATTAGTGAAATTATAAATTTGTAGAGCTTTTAAATTATCTTTACTTCTGTATTATTAATTCTCATTTTCATACTTTTGATTTTCCATACTTTATACTCTGGCCATCGTAGATTTTAATTTTTCAATATTAGATGAATTAGAATGAAAGGACTTAAACAGTGACTTTATTTGGAAGTTTTTTAAGTATTTTTGTTTTACTATTTTTTAAAAGTATTATAAAAACTGTTTTTTAAAAAAGTAAAAAATTTGTTTGGATGTAAATTTTAAAAACAATGCTCACAAATAGAATACTGTGATTTACGTAGAAACTAATTTTGATAAAATATTTTAAAAAATTTAATTAATAAAAATAGTTCTTATTTTTTTAAAAAAAATTGAACAATTCTACATAAAAATAAGAAAAACAGTAAAATAAAATTATCTGAAAATTATTTTTTGAGCTACGTTTTTACAAAATAATATTTTAAAAACAATTTATAAATAAAAAATGATAAACAATTTTTTTTTTTATAAAACAGAAAAACTAGAAAGTTATTTTAAAAATTGTTTCCAAACAAAGCAGTTAATTCCCTGAAAAGAAAAGTTCATTAAATGATGCTGTTCAGCATAAGTATTGGAAACTTTTAAAGGAGATAACAGTGATCGCAATTTTATAATATCATTAACGATATTATTTTCCCTCAGTGCTAATTTTATTAACTCAAGACTATTCATACTGATTTAACATCGTGGAATATTCTTAAAATTTGATGACCGAGAATGCCCAGCAAAAGAATTTAAATGGTGACTGCGATTCCCAACAAAATTGGCGTCAATTAATTATTACGTGATTATGCCAGGTAAAAGTTTTAGAATTTCTACTATCAAGTTGAGTTTAAGAAGTGAGAAACAATGACAAAACATTTTAGAATGAATTATTTTTTGGTTTTCGAAAAGGAATTTTTTTTTTAAATTTAATATTTCATAATTTAAATTTTTTGTTTGAACCCTTTAAAGATTGTCATATTTAAAAAGTACTTACATTAATTCAGTTAAAAAATAATTAACATATTGGCTTGCATTGTCTAACCAAAAGTTTATCTAGCTATATATTAATAGATATTTATCCAAAGACTGTATTATTGTATTGTATAATTAAAAACAATTTATTAATTAGTATCTAGATTCAAATGAGAACTTTTTTTAAGACAAAACAATCTTTATAGACTAAAATAAAAATGTTAAATTTTGAAAGATTAAAAAAAATAGTTATTTTAATGACTAAAACAATAATTCACTCAAGATTTTAGAATGTCATATTATACCATTGATAGTTATATTTGAATTTTTGACAACTTTATGTTCACATCTATACGATTAACTCCTCAATATTCATATTAGGTTAACTCTCAATATTCATATATGATAGGTTGGCATCATACTGTTTCAAGCTGTTATAATTCCTTTATTCATATACTATACTTAACATAAACACGTAATTGTAAAGTTTGCTTTTTCCTACTTATGATTGATTGACAAAGTTGTCGTAGTTGATTCCGTTTAAGAATTATAAAACTTTATTGTTCTTCTCCATGCAAACATAGTGGGGATGAAAGTTTTACCGGTCCCAACTGCTTAGTGGAACACTAACAAACAACTTTAAAACTCCATTATTGTCAATGTTCTGTCATTATTGTGCTTCTTTGGTTCCATAATGATATGAACTAACTAACATAAAACAAATAGGAAAACAATGTAAAGCATTTCAACAACTTCAAAAACTTAAAATAGGAATTAAGAGTGGGTAAATCCTGTAGCAGCATTTTATCGACTAAATTAACGTTTAGATATTTAAAGTCACAAGTTTTGTCAATTTAATATCTCGTTTTTCAATCTTCGTCAATTTAATATTTGGTGAATTGTGGATAGGATGTATAGTGGTTTCATCGAGTTCCAAAGAATCTTATAGTGAAAAAGACAGTTAGCATCACGCTGGTGCAGTGGTTCTAGTCGAAACTCGGACACTTAAGTTACATGAAGCCATTTTTTTCGAGAGAAAGTGTAAGAGTGAGTGTAGAAAAATTGTACCATGCGGACTAGGGAGGTCTTACTTAAAGAGTTGGTAAATTGATCTTTTGATGAGAATTATGATAAATTCTCAAATGATTAGGGTATCATTCACTCTATTGAAACTATTCTTGGAGAATGCAGAGAAACTCTCAAAGTGGTTATGTTGACATAGCTGTTAGCTTGTACAATCTTGTCTCAGCATTTTGATGAGTGAATTTTATACTCATAAATTAATTATTTTTAATTTAAAATTTTTTGAATTTTTGAGTAATTTATATTATATTTACGTGTGATTGTGTATTTATTCTATAGGTAAAAAGAATATTAAAAATTGAAGAAAAATTGGAGAAAAATGAGTAAGAATTGCAAATTTCGGACTACTTCGATGTTGTTTCATTAATTTGAACATATATCTCTCATTCAAACTCCAATTAAGATGATTCAAGAGGCTGGGGAAAGTAAAAAAAGAGATCTAAAACTTTTATGTTTTGAGTTTTGAGAAATTTGGTTTTAAGATATTGGATATTAGCGTTGCAATCCGAAGATGATAATATAGATTTTAAAAAATAAAAAAATAAAAAAAAAATAAAGAAGAAAGAGTTTGAGTTGAAATGAATGATCTTTTAAAAGGTAAGAGTTTCAATAGGACTAAAACATCCTTGGACAACTTTAAAAAGGGATCTAGGGAAGGAAAAATCAACAGTTCTAGAGAGACAAAAAGCAATGAAGAATATCACTGACTTGGAAGAGGAAAATTAGAGTTTCAACTCCATCACCAATTCTTTTTTTCATCTCTTTTTGTTACTCTTATATTTTTTTTTATATATTTTGAGATGATCTCATATTCTAGCATGAACTAATTTTATTTTCTAGGTCTAGGATTTAGACTAATTATGAACCCTTATATTTTTCAGTTAATTTAATGCATGAGTTATTTTCTTAATGAGTAAATATAAAATTTAATCTCTGAATTTATTAAGTCATTATACTTTAATATTTAAATTTAAGTCATTGCACATTTTAGTCCTTGAATTTACTAAACATTAGCCAATTTAGTCCTTCCATTATCCATACACTAATTGTTTGCTGAAGTGACTCGTTAAGTGATAACGTGACACGTTAAATACCAACTAGTTATGCCGCATCAGCGCTGACTCAGTTTTAAAAAGAGAGTAAATACACAATTTAATCCTTGAATTTAGTAAGTCCCTACAATTTAGTCCTTAAATTTATTATATCTGCATATTTTAGTCTCTAAATTTATTTCATTACACAATTTAATCTTCGAATTTATCAAATATCAAATAATTTAATCATTCTATTATTTTTCTCTTAATTGTTTGCTGATATAACATGTTAAGTGCTTACGTGGTATGTTAATGCTAACTAATTATACTACATTAGCATTGAATCATCCATAAAATTTTGAAATAAATTGTTCGCTCAACTTCATACAATATTGTTTGCTTCAAGTTGTTGAACTGACTATTGCATTCGTTTTGTTAGGCAATAGAAACCGTAGAAACATTCAAATAAAAGGAAAGCCATTGTAAATGTATTCACAGCTCAGTAAAAAATTTCTTCATACTATAAACTATTTAGCAATAGAGTAACAATATTTTTCACAAGTTAAAGTACATTTTTTTCTGTCCCCAAAGGAAAAAAATGATAAGAAAATCTACAAGAGTAAATTATGTATTTACTCTTTTTTTAAAGTTAAGTTAGTGTTGATGTGATATGATTAGTTGATATTTAACGTGTCACATTAGCATTTAACGGGCCACGTCAGCAAATAATTAGTGTAGGGATAACGGAAGGACTAAATTGTCTAACGTTTGGTAAATTTGAAAACTAAACTGTGCAATAACTTAAATTCAGGGATTAAAGTATAATGACCTAGTACATTCAGGGACTAAATTATGTATTTACTCAAAATTCGAAGATTAAATTATGTAATAACACGAATTTAAGAACTAAATTGTACGAATATAATAATTTAAGGACTAAATTGTAAAGACTTAAGAAATTCAGAGACTAAATTGTGTATTTACTTCTTTTTTAAAAAAACTGAGTCGGTGTTGATGTGGCATGATTAGTTAGCATATAATGTGTCACGTTAACACTTAACGGACCAAGTCAACAAACAATTAGTGTAGGGATAACGGAAGGACTAAATTGTAATATTTCAAAAATTTTATTTTTAAATAATATTTTATTATAAACAAGTATGAATTTTTTAAAATGACTATACATGTTTTGCTGGAAGTAAATATATTTTTGTTTAAAATAATTATTGTTTTGTTTAAAATAATTATACTGGCCTTTAATAAATTTTTGTTGTATTTTTGAAAATATTCTTTCTTTTATTATACATAAAGATATTTATTTTGTATTTTTTTTATTAAGATTTTTTTATCAAGAAAAATCATGATTTAAGAGTTCAACTAAATTTTTATGAGAATGTAAATTTTTAAAAAAATTTGGGATATTTTAGCATGAAAAATAGTATTTATATGAATATATATGAAATAAAATAAAAATAAATCTAAATATTTAATTATTAAATAAAAAAAATAATGAAAGAGAAAGGAGAACGGAAGGGAGACGAAGAACCGAGAGAGTCTGCATATTTTGGTGAATAATGATGAATAGTGATAAATAGTAACTTTTAATTTTCTCTCTAGATTTGGAGTACCTATTGGCATCCGATCTCAAAACTGAGGGTACCACTGGATTCAGGACGGAGAATACTATGGTTTTGACCGATCAGTTTTTCAAATCAGCCGTTGAATCGTCGTAGATCTGAAGTAGAAAATATCAGAAAAAAAGTAAACTCTGAAACTCTTACTTAGAGACCTCAAATTGAAAATCTAACACCGTAAATGGATTTAGGAATTAGATAAACCGTAGGATATGAAAATTTTAAACTATCTAACAACTTTTTGTTCTTGGTGAATAGTATTTACCGACGATGAATAGTATTTTTTGGTGGTGAATAGTGTTTCTGGCCATGAATAGTGACAAAGTTCTCGAAGTCAGTTCGTTGATTTTTGGACCCTCTGGACACATTTTCGAAGTATGTTTGGTCAAATGTGGATTGGAAAAGTGCAATTTAAAGCTATCCAATTTGGAGCCCTTATCTTGTGAGTAGATGATTCTTCCTACGGCTTGCCCTATACTCTTCTTGATCTTTAAGCATGTATATGATTATTTTTATGAGATATTTACACTTTTATATGATTTTGAAATGTATTAAAATTATCTGATTTGCTTACAATTTGAAATATGGTTCAAGAAGAGTATAGTATTTGAAAATAGATTTATGAACTCATGATTTATCTGATTTCACATGTATTTCTCATTAAATAATAAAGTGGATATTTAAGCATGTGGCATGATTTATAAAGATATATGATTGCCTCAAGAAAGGGCATGTACATGTGATAAACCTTGAATGAGGAATTTATGCTAGATGAATCTGTACTGAGACTGAAAGTCTATATTATATTGAGAATTTTATACTGGATTATATGGCATATGTGCATATGATATTTTCTGTGGAGGAATCCTATTAGAAACATTGTCTGCTAATAGTAGGTGATGTTAGCCCTGGTGCACCTTAATAATCCAGCTAGCAAGGGGTGGTGTTAGCCTCGTGTGAGGGCCAACACACGGGAGATGATATATGAAGGAGAGCAGAATGCCTCCTATATGGGTGAGATGCCAATTATATGAGATGTGATTTGCCTTCCCTTACTATATGCTTGGAAAATACCCATATAGAGTCCCTTCGCATGTCCTCTTGAATGATAGTAGGACAAACTTCAACGGGATGCTAAGTTTAGGCAAATTCTATACCACCAAAGTACGGAAGGGGTTAAACTCTGATATAGTGGTTCTTGTATGGGATCTTCCAAATGTTTTCATGTGAAATGTTTTAATGCATATCAAGTTTGATTTAAGATCATATGGCATCATATGTGATTACAGATATTCGAATGTGATTTGAACTGAGCATATTTGAAAATGCAGGTCCCATATGGATGTACTTCTGAACTGTAATTTTCGATGTGATAAATTTTAATATATAAGTATATCCATATGTTGATCTGAGAGGTCATAGGAGGAATTATCTGCTCATTGAGTTGTAAAACTCACTACACGTTGTGGATATTTTTTTTTCAGATAAGAATACAGAGTTTGGTCCCACAAATACGTGATCAACTAAATGTTACACTCTCTAGTGAGCCTATTTTGTTTCCAGAGCTCATAGATTTTGATTTATATTGTACTTGTACTCTAGAGTATGCTCTGAATGCCACAGGCAGGATCCCTACTTCTGTTGTTACTCTAATGTTTATGGATTTTGTCTGTATATGGTATATGTATGGCAAAACCTATATGTATCTGTTTTCATGATAAATTATTGGACCATTCATGATTATGGAAAATATATGTTCATGGTATACGTGTTTCACGTGCCCTAAAATTAGGGGCGTGACATAAATTGTTTGACATTTGATAAATTTGGAGACTAAACTGTATAATAACTTAAATTTAGGGATTAAAGTATAATGACCTAATAAATTTAGAGACTAAATTGTGTATTTAATCTTTTCTTAATTGAGTTTCTACAATATGTATAAAGATTCTAATTAATAGGCCACTAATTAGATGATCTTTTAATCATAATGAGACCGAGAGGAGATTTATGTGTCTAGAGCTGTGTATAAGAACCATAAATTGTATGTAAGATAGGGATATACTTACATGGTCTGTGCAGTCTTAATTGAGAACCATAGAGCTGAATGGATTTTTGTGTGGTATAATTCACATGAAGACATAGTGAGTTAGCATTCAAAAGGTGTTTTTGTTAGACCTCGAGAGAGGTTTGTGAATTTTTTAGGGTATCTCGACTGTCAATTATATTATAATTTTTAAGTTAAAACGATTGGAATTGCAAGGGGGATAAATTAAGGTGAAATTGAAACCCCTAGAGATTTGCTTAATTAAATTCTCATAAAATTCACTTTTTGCTATCTTTGCTATTTTTATTTTATTTTCATCTTTCTCATAAAATTAAGCTTTCAAACTATTTAGTTAAAATTAGAATTTATATAAAGATACTAATTAATAATCACAATCTCGGTGGGAGCGATACTCGTACTATTATAATTTATAATTTGATAGCGATAGTATATGCTTGCACTTAACAAATATCTAATTCATGTGTATCAAGTTTTTTGCACTGTTGCAAGAGATTACTTTGGTTCTTATTATTAATTCTAATGTCTGATTTTTTATTTTTTATTTTTACTTATAATTGTCTCCTTTGAATTTTTAGGTGTATGCATTGGTGCATGAAAAAATTTGGGAGCGATAATTTAATTCTGTTTGACACTAAGATTAAATAAATTTGTGAAGGAATAAGAAAGGAAAAATAGAATCTTTTAGAAATTCTCAAGAACCCATGGCTAACACTAGAGGCAATCAAGAGATTGTGAATAACAATCTAGGGAACAATCAAAGTAATTGGGTACTACAAGATTATTTTATGCCATTAGTAAATGAGATGAACTATGCCATTAGATGCCCACGATTTTGAAATTAAGCCTACAATTATACAAATGGTGCAAGCCAATCAGTTTAGTGGCTTAGTAAGTGAGGATCCAAATAATCATATTACTAACTTTTTAGAGATTTACAAAACTTTCAAATATAATAATGTCTCTAATGATGCCATAAGATTAAGACTATTCTCATTCTCACTAAGGGACAAAGCCAAGAGTTGGTTGAATTCATTATCTACTGGTTCTATTACCACTTGGAATGACCTAGCAGAAAAAGTTCTGGCTAAATTTTTTCCACCAACAAAAACTACAAAAATAAAGAGTGAAATTATTACATTTGGTTAGTTTGAGAATGAATCACTCTATAAGGAATGGGAAAGATACAAGGATATGATGAGGAGATGCTCACATCATGGACTGCCTAAGTGGTTACAGGTACAAATATTTTATAATGTTTTAAATAAATCTACTTGAACTAGGTTGATGCAACTGCAAGAGGTGCCATAATGAGTAAAACACCAGAAGAAGCATATTCTTTACTAGAAAAAATTGCCACTAATGCTTATCAATGGTCAACATAAAGGAATGCACCTAAAAGAATTCAAAGAATTTATGAGGTAGACGTCGTAACTGCTCTCACAGCTCAAATAGCCAATTTAATCAAGAGATTGGATTCCATGAATGTTAATACCAATGCTATTCATATCCCAACTGCGGTATCTGAAATATGTAATAGGGGACACTCTAGCTCTGAATGCCAATCTAATAATTTTTACACCTCATCTCAATCAGAGCAAGGTCATTACGTTGAAAATTCAAATAGACAAAATAATCCTTATTCCAACACATATATTCAAGGATAGTGTAACCCCCAATTTTTCATGAAAAAATACCCAAAATGTGATACAACCATCTAAGAACCCTCAGTCCCATTATCAACCTCAGTAATCTATGAGTCCTCTAGAAGAAGCTGTGACTCAACTCACAAGAAGTACTGTTCAATTTTAGGAAAAGACTAATAAATTCCATGATGACACTAGGGCATATATGGCAAAATTAAAAGTTAATTTTCAAAGCCAAGGAGCTTTTATTAGAAATTTAGAGGTTTAAGTAGGTCAAATATCATAAGCTCTTAATCAAAGACCTCCAGGCTCACTACCTAGTAATATAGAAAGAAATCCAAGAGAGTAGGTGAATGCCGTTATACTATGTAGTGGTAAAGACCTACTAAAGCCTAAAGCATTAGAAGATACTACTTAGCTAGAAAAACCTCAAGAAAAGCTACATAGAGCATACTTAAAGAGAGTCAAGAGAAAGAGGCGGAGAAGTCTAAGTCAAAACTATTTCATGATGATCCTCCACCATATGTTCCATCACTTCCATACCCTCAAAGATTTTAGAGGCAGTAATTAGATAAGCAATTCTCTAAATTTCTTGATGTTTTTAAGAAATTGTGTAACATCCCCGATTTTTCCTTATGTTATTAATTGGAATTTATTTATTTCAGAGAGGAGAAAGGATTTTGGATTTCATGGGAGGATTAAATTATTTTACTTAAGTCAAACAAGATAGTAGGAATGGTTAAAATGACATTTATGTAATTTCATTAAAATGGCATTTAATTTATGTAATTTATGGAGGATGACATTAGTGTAATTATGGATGATGGCATGGGCATTTTGGAGATGAAGAAGTGGTAGGTAGGAGGTAGGTAGGAAAAAAAAAGAGAAGTTAAGAAGGAGAAGGGGGAGTGTCGGTAGGAAGAGAAAGGAAAAAAAAGAGAAGAAAAGAAAGAGGAGAAAAAGAAAGGGGAAGAAAAAAAAAGATGAGAAAGAGGAAGAAGAAAAAGAGGAAGAAGAAGAAGAAGAGAAAGAAGAAGGAAAAGGAAGAGGAAAAGGGAATTAAGAATTTCTGGGTGGTAGGAATCAATCACAAGTTTAAGGAGTTGTTTGAGGTAAGTTTAACATCTTCTAATAAATTTTGTACAAAATGATATATATGCTTTTAGATTTGTTTAAATTTCATTTTGAATAGCATGTGGTTTGGATAGTTATGTGAAATTATATTTTGGATGCATATCGGTGCATGGAATTATATAAAAGAAAATTCAAAGAAAAAGATAAATTAAGCTAAATTTCGGAATAATTGAAAAGCTACTGTTTTTGAAATTCTGGGAAAATTCGGTAAGGATTTTAAAGAAATGGTCAACATATGAATTGTAGATATATGTCTCACGGATTTATAGGCTTTGGAATTACTTAATTTGAAGTTTATAAGAGGGAGATATGTCTGTTATTTAGCAGAGGTCAAAATTTAGGATAGTAAAAATAATCGTTTTTTTTTTACTTTTCTAAGAATAATCTGTAAAGAATCTGAAGCAATTATAAACACCAAAGTTGTATATAATTGTCTTAATGTTCTATAGGATTTAAAATCACCTCAATTGGAGTTCGTATGACGGAGATATAATTGAATAAGTGAAGAAATGTCACAGAACACGGCCAGGCCGTGTTCTGGGTTGCTTCAGCACGGATAGGCCGTGTTCGAAGCTATTTTTAAGCATGTTTGAAGTATTTTTCAAACATGACCGTGTTGGGTGCTGGATTATCATACTTTTCACTATTTTATGCCTAAAAATAATCTTGTTTGTTATAATATTTTTAGGAAACTTATATACAAGAAAAATACTTTTAAAATGATGATTTTGGTATAACAAATTACTCTTTTTGTTTATTTAATTTAAAATGAATTATATTGAATATTGGTATGTGATGAATGATATTATGAAAGTAATTAAATGGTAAGCGTAAAGCTCATGACGAGTTGCTTGATAGTTATATATTGTATTTGATGAATATGAATTTATATATAAACATTTATATGTATGGATGAATATCGACGGGTTATATGGCTTGAGACGGTACCGAGTAGGGGATGTCCTATTAACCTGAGTGAGCCAAGGGAGGGCCGCTCCAACCGGGTGTCAGTGGTAATGTGAGGGGACAAGAGGGTGATGTACTCACATTCCCTTATCACTTATTGTGACTGTAGTCGATCGGTCACTATGCATAAAGAAAATGAGTAAATTAAAAGCCGTGATAGGGCTAAGCATTATTAAAAAAATTGACTTTCAATGCATGTGTAATATAATAATTATACATAAACAAAAATTATGATTTTATTTCAAAATTTTGATATTTCTCTGTAGCTTATACAACTGAACATAACTCATATTTTCTCATCATATTTTATTTATGTTAAGTCTACTGGGAATCTTTGTTCTCACTTTATTGTTGTGTTATGTTCAGATAAAAAGAAATGAGATACAACACAAAATGGCGTTACTGATGGAGAGCTAGATGTTAACACCACCTCCTCACCCTTTGTATTTCAAGGGTGAAGTGTTGTATAAAGACTCTTATTTATATATTGAAATGTTGTATTGTATAAATATAACATGTGTGAGGTTTGTAATATATATGTAAACATGTATATTGTGTTTTGAAATGTTGTATTGTATAATTATAACATGTATGAGGTTTATAATAAATATGTGTGTGTGTATATATATATATATATATATATATATATATATATATATTGTGTTTATACATATGGCGTATTTAACATGCATATTGTGAAAAAAAATCAGACGTTACAAAGTTGGTATCAGAGCCGGTCGATCTTAGGTGACCATGGGGTGGGTGGTCACCTAGATTGACTTAGAGGAGTCTTGAATAGTTATGTGGAAACGTTATGTAAGGTAGCAGATAAATTCAATAGGAAAGTATTAGTATTTCCTATTTATAATCTTGTGTAGTGTGATAACTACTGTAAAATTTTGAATTGCTGTTGAGATTAATCACCTCAATAGTGACTAATATTTTGCTTTACTAATATAGTGAGTTATGGCACCACCAAGAAGGAATCTGCCAGGTAGCGCAGATGCTACTTTAAATAACATAGCCACAACTATTCAAGCTCAAGCAGCTGCTACGAATCAGATTTTGCAGCATCTTCAGAATATTAATAATAATGACGAGGTTAGGGAAACTAAAAGAAACTGAAATGGAAACAGAACTGGAAATGGTAATGGATGGTCTGAATTTATGGGAACGCGACCTCCGTCTTTTGTGGGTGCATATGACCCAATAGTTGCTGAGAGATGGCTGACGGAACTCGAGAAGATTTTAGAAGTTCTAAATTGTTCTGATGAACTGAAGGTCAATTTTAGGACGTATATGCTGAAGGAAGAAGCTGAATACTGGTGGAGAGGAGCCAAAGAGTTATTGGTACATCAAGACAGGAAAATTACATGGCACTTGTTTTGAGAGACTTTTCTGAACAAATATTTTTCCAGTAATGTGAAAGCTGAGAAAGAGATTGAGTTTCTTCAGCTTAAACAGGGAAATGGGACCATTGAGCACTATATTACCAAATTTGAAGAAATGTCTAAGTTCTCAAGTACTTTGAAGAATAATCCAGATGAAGCTTGGAAGGCAGTGAAGTTTGAATCAGGACTAAACTCGAAACTTAGAAATGTTGTGGTGGCATTAGAGATTCGGGAATATTCCCCGTTGGTAAATAAATGTCGGATGTTGGCGACAAGTCTAAAAGCAGTCAAGGATGAAAAGGAGAGGCAGACTCAGTGGAAGCAGAAGAAAGAGTTCCCAGTTATGGATAGAAATACCAGAGGGAAGAATATCATGAGAGGTAAACAACCAGCAACTGTGGAATCTAGACCTTTTCTGAAAAATCCGGCAATGGGTCAGTGTGAAAAATGCAAGAAATTCCATGGGAATAAACCATGTTATTTTGATTTAGTCACTTGCTACCAATGTGGATAAAAGGGGCACATAGCACGATATTGTCCATTGGGAAATGGGAAAGGTATTGCACAAACTCAACAAACGACAAGAAGAGTTTTCACCTTGAACGGTGCTGAAGCAAAGACAGCTCCTAATTTGATGCAAGGTATGTGCTGTATCAATAATCTGCCTCTGATTCTGGTGCAAGTCATTCTTTCATAGCAATAGAATGTGTGGAGAAATTACAACACTCTATTGTGGAGTTACCATACGAGTTAGAGGTGGTGACACCTACAGGAGGAAAAATAATTAGCTCCTTAGTGTGTTTGAATTGTCCCATTGTATTGAATGACAGATCCTTTGTAGTGGATCTGATCTGTCTACCTTTGGACGGTATAGATGTCATCTTGGGTATGGATTGGTTAAGTCAGAACCGAGTCATACTGAAGTGTTGCAATAAGACTTTTGAGTTTCTCTCAGACCCACCGAAGGACCAAAAGTATACCATTATTAGTGCTCACCGACTCTATAAGGAGATGAGGGATGCAGATCTGAGATGTGTTTTCCTGTATACCATAAACCCGAGTATGAAACAGGAACTGTTGGAGATTCCAATAGTCCGTGAATTTCCAAATATTTTTCCCTCTGAAATTTCTAAACCTCCACCGAAGAGAGAAGTGGAATTTTCCATTGATTTAGCACCAGAGGCGAGGCCTATTTCTATCACTCCCTATAGAATGTCTCTTGTGGAACTACAAGAGCTACAGAAACAGATCGAAGAGCTATTAGAAAAGAATTTTATCAGACCTAGCGTATCACCTTGGAGAACACCTGTATTGTTTGTACACTTGTATTGTTTGTAAAGAAGAAAGATGGTAGTTTGAGATTGTGTATTGATTACAGGGAATTGAATAAGGAGACTATTAAGAATAAGTATCCGTTGCCTAGAATAGACGATATATCAATTAAAGGGAGCTACTATTTTCTCTAAGATAGAGTTGAGGTCAAGATATCATCAGATCGGAGTTAAAGAAGAAGAAATTCCAAAAATAACTTTCAGAACTCGGTATGGACACTACGAATTTTTAGTCATGCCTTTTGGGGTCACAAATGCACCTGCAGTCTTTATGGACTATATGAATCGCATTTTTAGACTCTACTTGGATCAATTCGTAGTAGTGTTCATAGATGATCTTTTAATCTTGTCACGGCCCCAAATGATGGAACACATGACCGGCACGACATAAGGGTTTCCCCCTAGCCGCAAGCCTAACACATAGCATGCACAAACATCCAGCACACAATCCAGAGTACATAATAAATATAACTGGCCACATATGCCACATCCAATATCAGAAAATACTGTATATATGTATATATATATATCTCATGAATCCAACATTCTGATTCAACTTGGCCCATGGCCTCATAATACCAACATTATTATAAAATATAAAACCATTTTTCAAACAACACATCAAAATACGCAAGAAGCGAGGATCCTGCCTGTATGTTCATGGAGATACTCTAGACATAACTAAACTAAACAAACAGTACAAAAGAGCCTTGCCCAAACTGGGGCTCACCAACACTATCTTCAGCCTCCTACGAAGCTGTAGTTGGATCAAAGTCTCTTTGACTATCTGTGGGGAGGAAACAAAAGAGGGGTGAGATTACCACATCTCAGTGAATGAGTAAATCATACTATAACTGAAACAGGGCAAACCAAGCACGAGTGTTTCGCAATGGGTTTAATAATTGAAATCCAAATGTAAAGATAACAATAGAAACATTAAGCATTTAACCATAATTTATTGAAAGAATGCTAAACAGTTCAAATGTGTGTTCAAAAGATAAAACATTATTAAATCAATAACCGTAAGCAAATCAATTATGCATGGTAAGTAATACATGAAGATATTTATGCAATAACAATGATGAATGAGCTTGTTTAGAAATATTTAATCTTTAAAAAAAAAATGCATCAGTTTATTGGAGGTCTTTCCTGACAGATCTATCATCTCCCCCAAGCACACAGCAAGGGTAGGGTAATCACTGTAGGCGTAGACATAAGTCCACCCTAAATTTCCCCAAGCACATAGCAATGGGTATGGCAATCACTGTAGGCGAAGACATAAGTCAACCCTAAATCCCTGTGTCTTAGGCAGTCATATGCCCGTCACAGTATCCTAGGCCGAAGCCTTAACATGATCATGGTGCACCAGGGCTAGCACTACCTGCGGCTAGCTAACAGTGATCTAAAAGGGTCCCTCCAATAGAAAACATTTGAAATATGCTATTCAAAGAGTTTAAAGTAAAACATTTCAATAACATTACAATAAAGCTAAAATTCTCCATCTAACTCTTTTCATGCATAAAACTCCGTTCAAAAATATGTTTCATCCATGTATTCCCATGGAGACCTTTATCATCATAAATTTTCCCTTTAAACAAAGATCGTCCGTAGACGTCGTATAGATGCTCATCATGCATCAAATCATTTTAAACATAGATCGTCCGTAGACGTCGCATAAATGCTCATCATGCATCAAATCATTTCATGGCCAACTTAGTTCATTTTTATGAATAAGTTCGCATTTCTATAAATCTAACTCAAATGGAGAATTATCAGCCTAGATGCTTGCCCTGCATACCTAGAGTTCAACTAGGATTTAAATTTATAATTTCTAACATGGTTGGAACATATTGGTTTTCAAAGCAGTAAAACAATTTAGCATACATTCCAACTAATTAAAATCATACGAGAGAGAGAGTTATAAACTGAATTCATAAAACATGCGCTATAGTATGAAAAACCCACTCACAAGTAAGGGCTCCAGATTGGACAGCCCTAAAATCCTAGTTCCTGGTCTGAATTCGGTAAAACAGACCCCAAAATCGAGTCCGGAAGGTCCAAAAGCCTAAAATGAGCTTGGTCACTGTTCACCGCCGGAAAATACTATTCACACCGGAAACACTATTCACTGCCACTATTCACCGCCGGAAAATACTATTCACTTTTACCGAGATTTTCTACTTCAGATCTACGGCGATTCAACGGTTGATTTGAAAAACTGATCGGTCAAAACTGAAGTACTCTTCGTCGTGAATCCAATAACACTTTCAGTTTTGAGATTGGAAGTTCTTAAACACTCCAAATCGAAAGATAAAATTTGAGATTACTATTCACTCACTATGCTTGCACTATTCCTTTATATTTTTTTTTCCTTTCTTTTTCTTCTGAAAACGTTCGCCCCCGGTTTTCGTTTTATGATTTTGCTGATTTCGTTTTTTTTTTTTAATATAATTATATTTATTAAATAATTAATAATAAGATTTTCTTTTATAAAAATTCATATAAATTCCATTTTTCATCATAAAATATCCCAAAAATTTCTAAAAATTTCCTCCCTCATAAATCTTTAGTTAAACTCTTAAATCATAATTTTTCTTGATAAAAATCATATTAAAACAAATTTCAAAACAAATATATTTATTCATATTAAAAGAAAGAATATTTCTAAAAATACCATAAAAATTCAATAGAGGCCGGTATAATTATTTTAAGCAACACAATACTTCTTTTACTTAAAAGTCCACTTACTTTTAACAAATTATAATTATTTCTACATAAATAAAAATATTTTTGCTAATAGCGCGCCAAAATATAAATTCTCATATTTCTTTTGTAATTCTTTAATCCATGTAATAAATATACATATTTTCACCGGTTCTTATCTCTATTGTCAAAATTCTTTTTTTTTATTCTACATTTCCTTTAATTGGAATTTTTCGTTAAATTTTACGGTTATTACATTCTTCCCCCCTTAAAGAAATTCGGTCCCCGAATTTTCTCACCCTAATTGCAGATAATTACTAATCTCATTGTTCAAATAAATATAGATATCTAGCGCGTATATCCTCCTCTCTTTCTCAAGTAGTTTCCTCAAAAAAGTAATTTTTTCCATATCACCTTTACTATAGGTATTTCTTTTAACTGTAACTTCTTTACTTGTCTGTCCACTATTGCTACTGGTTGTTCCTCTTGGGTTAAATCTTTCTGTAACTGAATCTATGGACACTGTATAACATGTGTAGAATCCGGTAAATATTTCCGTAGTATAGACACATGAAAAACTGGATAAACATTATCCAATGCAAGTGGTAAAACCAAACAATAAGCCACTAAACCGATCCTATCAAGAATTCAAATAATTCTATCTACCGAGAGGGTAACTTCCCTTTCTTTCCAAATCTCATTACCTCTTTCATTGGTGAGTCCTTCAAGAATATGTGATCACCAATTGATAATTCCTAGTGCTCAACATTCATGATCCTTGTAAACTTTTGACTTGTATTGAGTTTCCAGTATTCTTTTTCTAATCAATTTCACTTTATCAATGACATTTTATAATAAATCTAACTCCACAGAGTCATTTAACAAAACATTTGTAACACCTCTTACATAAGGCTTAAATCTTCTAATATCATTTTATTATAGACAGATTCTGCTAAGGAACCTCTCACCAATCTAAAAAATATATATATGCTTAAAGCATGCTCTCGAAGCTAGCATCATCAATTTAGATAAGTCATATTCTATCTATTGCATGTTATTCCAAACTAGATTTTCAAAGTTTAACTTTTCTCAATTCACTCACATATTAAGAAACCTATGATGTTTATGTAAAACTTTAAATGATGCCATTGTATATTGGCATGATAATTACTGTTATGATTAAGTTCAACTAAGGACAATTAATTTCTTCCAACTTTTACCACAATAATATAAAGATACTTAAAGCATAACTTCTAATGTATAAACACATCATTTAAATTTAGTATTAGTCATATTATAATCTAATAAAGATCTTTAGACTTTCTGAATAACTCTCTTGAAATAATATATTCAATTCGTATTTGCCAACATATCGGCCAATGAAAAATTTAACTTGTATCTTCTTTTTACCATTATACTAGTACCATTTTTATCTCAGTATATCCTTATTATCTCAGTTTATCCATATTTACAATTTATGGCTTCTTCTGAAATCTCTTTTCTTAACAATATTTATACGTAAATTTTCAAATCTCAACATGATTTACATTCTAGATACTAGTCTCAATTTAGCAAAGTATAAATTCTTAACACAAATATCTTAATTACTTACATTATTCTCAGAGATGATTCTCAAAATATTTTCCATGTTTCCAAATTAAAAATTTCAAGATTAACTTAAATCTTATTTTCTATACTTTATTCTTCAAAAACTTTAACACCGTTAATTCCTTTAATTATATTCGTCAAAGCACCATTACATCATCATCCATCTATTCTTTTCAAAATCTCTATTACTTTAATCTACTAATAAGTTGAACACCATAATAACTAAGTTCCAAAGATTAGAAATTATCTTTCCTTGCAATGAGGGAAAACAACCTTGCATTTAATGCCAACCGTTAATGAGGGAGAATGCAGTGAAATAGACGAAAAACACAATAGAGAATGGTGCCAAAATAGAAAGTCAAAAATTTGGACAAACATTGAAAAGCATTAAAATCGGTGGCCGTAATTCTTGAAAATCTGTAAACAAAATCTAGCTGCTATTTCGACGAAAATCGGTGGCCGCAATCGGTGGCTGCAAATTTTGAATATATGTGCCAATATTTAATACAAAGATATTGTTATTCGGCGGAAGCATATCATATGGACAAGAAATAGTTCTGAGCCTATAAAGTCTGTGAATAACAAGAGCACATAGTTAACTGGTAGGATGCAGTTGGTTGCTTCAAAATATATAATCAATCAACTGTAAATAACCAGTCCACATTAAAATTCCTCAAAATAGCTAGTCAACTTATAAACCAATAGTCGACTGGTAAAAACATTGAGAAAACAAAATAAACCATTTGATTGTTCTTTTTCAACAATGAATTGGTTTGCATTTTCACTTTTCTTTTTCTTTTTCTTCTTTTTACAATGACGGCTATCACCTACAACCTTTCAAGACATCAATACTTCATCAAAGACAATAAGAAAAAGACAGATTTCTGGTGATATCTTATCTTATGCTCTTTATGTGGTCAATATGGGTCACAGTCATAACTACTGTACATATACATGCTTGCCGTCATTTTTGAAATTTTTTTTTTTAATTTAGCTGATATCCACCAATCACTCACATAGTTATTCTAATAATACCCGGCCATTTCGCATAACTATTATAAATATGTCCTTCTCTGAGTTCTATAAATGCTTACATTAGTATCTTTATCTTCATACTCAGAGTTAAGGTGATAGAAATTATGGAGGGAACCGCATTCCGTCAGTTTCGAAATATCTGTGTCTTTTGTGGTTCCAGTCCTGGAAAAGATGGGGAGTATGTTAAAGCAGCACAAAATCTAGGTATGGTGCTGGCCAGAAGAAAAATTCATCTAGTTTATGGTGGAGGTAACTGTGGGTTAATGGGGTGTGTGGCTACAGCTGCACATGTAGGAGGATGCCAAGTTCTAGGTATTATTCCTACAGCTCTAGCTGCATCCAGCAACATAGGGAAAACAATTGGGGAAGAATATAGAGTAGCTTCCATGCATGAACGCATGGCTAGAATGATGAGTAATGCTGACGCCTTCATTGCCTTACCAGGTGGTTTTGGTACTTTAGAGGAGATTTTCCAAATAGTCTCTTGGGCACAACTGAATCTGCATCACAAACCAATAGGTTTGTTAAATGTTAATCACTTCTTTGATGGTTTATTATCTTTCCTTGATCATGCTGTGGAACAAAGGTTTATCCCACACTCAGCACGACGAATTCTCATCTTAGCTTCAGATGCTGAGGAGTTGATTGATGCTTTACAAGCATATGTTCATGTACCTGATCCAACTATTGCTCAAATAGAATGGACGGCAGACAACCGCAGGAAGCGCAAATTGGATTTGGATCTGCATCTGTAACTGTAGCAAGATGTGGGCATTGCTATACCGCTTTTACTTTCTTAGGGTTATCTTGGATACCATCTTGCTAGCCACATACCTTAAGAAAGTACTATGACTAAGTCAAAATTCATATTTTGAGAACTTAGCATATAGCTGATACTCCCTTAGAGTTTGTAATACTATCTTTAAATATTGCTTATGAACTTCTACACTCTTGAAATATTCTAGATTAACAATAATTATAATAACAAATTAATCCAAGGATGGCTTCAATATTTATTTTATTTTTTTATCAAGTCCAAGAATGCAATTGGGCATTTGTCAATCCAAATGACATAGCTATAAATTCATAGTGTCCATGCCGAATCCTGAAAGCAAATTTTTTTTTTTTTATCCTCTTCTCTTATCCTTAATTGATGATATCTAAATATCAAATCAAGTTAAATTTTTTTTTTTTAACAAAAATGTTGAGCACTTTCTAACTGATCAAATAGATCATCTATACGAGGTAATGAGTATTTATTCCACATTGTCACTTTATTCAACTGTCTATAATCTATGCATAGTCATAGTGATCCATCTTTCTTTTTCACAGATAGAACTGGAGCACTTCAAGTAAAAGTACTAGGGCTTTTAAATCCCTTGTCTAACATGTCTTGTAACTATCTTTTTTTTTTCAGTTCTTTAAGTTCAGTGGGTGCCATTCTATATGGAAATATAGACGCTGGCCAGGAAATAAATCAATACCAAACTCTATTTATTATTTCGGGGTAATCCTGACAATTCCTCAGGAATTATATCAGAAAATTTTCTAATCACTGGAACTTGATTTACAGTGGTATACTTTATATCAGCATCTCTCACCACTGCCAACTATCCTTGGCACCTTTTTGTAATCACTTATGGATTACTAAAGTAGAGATTTTGTTACTGGGTATCTCACTAAGATTTCTTTGTATCAAAAGAAAAAATTCTCTAAGAATATTGAATTTAATCACCTTCTAGTGACATTTCAAAATGACATGACATAATGCCAAATAATTCATTCTCAATATCACATCACACTCTACCATATCTAGACAACTGAGTACAACAGATGTCACATTCAGAAACCATCATACCAGAGTTTGACCTCTTCCGTACCTTGGTGGTATAGGATTTGCCTAAACTCAGCATTCCGCTGAGGTTTGCCCTACTACCATTCAAAAGGACACGCGGAGAGACTCTGTATGGATCTTTTCCCAAGTAACATCTCATATAACTGGTATCTCGCTATAAAATAGATATACCCCAACCGTCACTTAACCATGCCAACATAGCATACTATAAACTGACTTACTTGAACAAAAAGACAACATCCTATCGAACCCCTTTAGCAGCACCGTGAGTATAAGCATGTCCGGATTCATACCCATACTCAAAGTCCTACCTAAAGGTCCGTTACTCCATGAACACAGGGAAACCTAATGCTCTGATACCACTTTGTCACGGCCCCAAATGATGGAACACATGACCGGCACGACATAAGGGTTTCCCCCTAGCCGCAAGCCTAACACATAGCATGCACAAACATCCAGCACACAATCCAGAGTACATAATAAATATAACTGGCCACATATGCCACATCCAATATCAGAAAATACTGTATATATGTATATATATATATCTCATGAATCCAACATTCTGATTCAACTTGGCCCATGGCCTCATAATACCAACATTATTATAAAATATAAAACCATTTTTCAAACAACACATCAAAATACGCAAGAAGCGAGGATCCTGCCTGTATGTTCATGGAGATACTCTAGACATAACTAAACTAAACAAACAGTACAAAAGAGCCTTGCCCAAACTGGGGCTCACCAACACTATCTTCAGCCTCCTACGAAGCTGTAGTTGGATCAAAGTCTCTTTGACTATCTGTGGGGAGGAAACAAAAGAGGGGTGAGATTACCACATCTCAGTGAATGAGTAAATCATACTATAACTGAAACAGGGCAAACCAAGCACGAGTGTTTCGCAATGGGTTTAATAATTGAAATCCAAATGTAAAGATAACAATAGAAACATTAAGCATTTAACCATAATTTATTGAAAGAATGCTAAACAGTTCAAATGTGTGTTCAAAAGATAAAACATTATTAAATCAATAACCGTAAGCAAATCAATTATGCATGGTAAGTAATACATGAAGATATTTATGCAATAACAATGATGAATGAGCTTGTTTAGAAATATTTAATCTTTAAAAAAAAAAATGCATCAGTTTATTGGAGGTCTTTCCTGACAGATCTATCATCTCCCCCAAGCACACAGCAAGGGTAGGGTAATCACTGTAGGCGTAGACATAAGTCCACCCTAAATTTCCCCAAGCACATAGCAATGGGTATGGCAATCACTGTAGGCGAAGACATAAGTCAACCCTAAATCCCTGTGTCTTAGGCAGTCATATGCCCGTCACAGTATCCTAGGCCGAAGCCTTAACATGATCATGGTGCACCAGGGCTAGCACTACCTGCGGCTAGCTAACAGTGATCTAAAAGGGTCCCTCCAATAGAAAACATTTGAAATATGCTATTCAAAGAGTTTAAAGTAAAACATTTCAATAACATTACAATAAAGCTAAAATTCTCCATCTAACTCTTTTCATGCATAAAACTCCGTTCAAAAATATGTTTCATCCATGTATTCCCATGGAGACCTTTATCATCATAAATTTTCCCTTTAAACAAAGATCGTCCGTAGACGTCGTATAGATGCTCATCATGCATCAAATCATTTTAAACATAGATCGTCCGTAGACGTCGCATAAATGCTCATCATGCATCAAATCATTTCATGGCCAACTTAGTTCATTTTTATGAATAAGTTCGCATTTCTATAAATCTAGCTCAAATGGAGAATTATCAGCCTAGATGCTTGCCCTGCATACCTAGAGTTCAACTAGGATTTAAATTTATAATTTCTAACATGGTTGGAACATATTGGTTTTCAAAGCAGTAAAACAATTTAGCATACATTCCAACTAATTAAAATCATACGAGAGAGAGAGTTATAAACTGAATTCATAAAACATGCGCTATAGTATGAAAAACCCACTCACAGGTAAGGGCTCCAGATTGGACAGCCCTAAAATCCTAGTTCCTGGTTTGAATTCGGTAAAACAGACCCCAAAATCGAGTCCGGAAGGTCCAAAAGCCTAAAATGAGCTTGGTCACTGTTCACCGCCGGAAAATACTATTCACACCGGAAACACTATTCACTGCCACTATTCATCGCCGGAAAATACTATTCACTTTTACCGAGATTTTCTACTTCAGATCTACGGCGATTCAACGGTTGATTTGAAAAACTGATCGGTCAAAACTGAAGTACTCTTCGTCGTGAATCCAATAACACTTTCAGTTTTGAGATTGGAAGTTCTTAAACACTCCAAATCGAAAGATAAAATTTGAGATTACTATTCACTCACTATGCTTGCACTATTCCTTTATATTTTTTTTTCCTTTCTTTTTCTTCTGAAAACGTCCGCCCCCGGTTTTCGTTTTATGATTTTGCTGATTTCGTTTTTTTTTTTTTTAATATAATTATATTTATTAAATAATTAATAATAAGATTTTCTTTTATAAAAATTCATATAAATTCCATTTTTCATCATAAAATATCCCAAAAATTTCTAAAAATTTCCTCCCTCATAAATCTTTAGTTAAACTCTTAAATCATAATTTTTCTTGATAAAAATCATATTAAAACAAATTTCAAAACAAATATATTTATTCATATTAAAAGAAAGAATATTTCTAAAAATACCATAAAAATTCAATAGAGGCCGGTATAATTATTTTAAGCAACACAATACTTCTTTTACTTAAAAGTCCACTTACTTTTAACAAATTATAATTATTTCTACATAAATAAAAATATTTTTGCTAATAGCGCGCCAAAATATAAATTCTCATATTTCTTTTGTAATTCTTTAATCCATGTAATAAATATACATATTTTCACCGGTTCTTATCTCTATTGTCAAAATTCTTTTTTTTTATTCTACATTTCCTTTAATTGGAATTTTTCGTTAAATTTTACGGTTATTACAAATCTACTCTAAGATTGAGAAAGAACACAACCAGCATCTCCGATTAGTACTTCAGGTTTTGAAGAAAAAGAAACATTTCGTTAAGTTGGAAAAATGTGAATTTTGGCTGGAAGAAGTGAAATTTTTGGGTCACGTAATTTCTAAAGATGGTGTGTCGGTGGATCCTAGTAAAACTTAAGCAGTGCTAAAATGGGAGAGACCAAAAACTGTGACTGAAATTAGAAGTTTCTTGGGTTTAGCAGGATATTACAGAAGGTTTATACAGGGATTCTCTCAAATAACTTTTTTCCTTTGACTTGATTGACTAGAAAAGGAAGTCTCTTTAATTGGACTAAAGAATGCGAGAATAGTTTCCAATAGCTTAAAGTCAAATTGACTTCTTCACCTGTTCTAGTTATTCCTAACCCTTCTGGATGCTTTGTAGTCTATACGGATGCTTCCAAGAAAGGTTTAGGTTGTGTTTTAATGCAAGAAAGTATAGTAGTTGTTTATGCGTCTTGACAATTGAGACCGCATGAAGAGAACTATCCTCCTCATGATTTAGAGTTAGCTGCAATAGTTTTTACCTTGAAGATGTGGAGACACTACTTGTATGGAGCTGTATTTGAAATATACAATGACCACAAGAGTTTAAAGTATCTCTTTGACCAAAAAGAATTGAATATGAGGCAAAGAAGGTGGATGGAATTCATTAATGATTACAAATTTGAATTAAAGTATCACCCAAGGAAGGCAAATGTAGTAGCTGATGCGTTGTGCCGGAAGTCGTTGCATTTAAGTCAAATACTGGTAAAAAAAATAGAGCTAATTGAGAAATTTAGAAATTTGAAATTATCAGTTATGACTATCCCTAGTAGTTTGATTGTTTATGAATTAAAAATTGAAAGTGATTTGAAGACTCAGATTAAGGAAGCACAGACACATGATCAATTTTTACAAGATAGAAGAGATCAGCCTAACTTTGCAATGTCAGAGGATAGAATTATTATGTACCGTGGCAGAACATGTATACCACAAGGAGAGAATTTGAAGGCTAAGATTCTGGAAGAAGCTCATCAAAGTAAGTATACAATCCATCCAGGATCTACAAAAATGTATCAACATTTGAAAAGATTATACTGGTGGCCAGGAATGAAGAGAGACATTGTTGAATATGTGTCTAAGTGTCTGGTTTGTCAAAAGGTAAAGATAGAACATCAAAAACCTTCTGGGATGTTACAACCTTTAGAAATCCCTGAGTGGAAGTGGGATAGTATATCTATGGATTTTATTGTTGGATTACCTAAGACTCAGACAGGTCATGATGCGATATGGGTAATAGTTGATAGACTGACGAAATCTGCGCACTTTTTACCCATTAAGAAAAACTACTCGTTGAATAAGTTGACCTAGTTGTATATGAAGGAAATTGTATGGTTGCATGGAATTCCTAATAGTATCATTTCAGATCGAGATCCTCAATTTACTTCCAGATTTTGGAGAGCACTACAAGAAGCTTTTGGTACTCGTTTGTGTTTTAGTACTGCATATCATCCTCAAACAGACGGTCAAACAGAGAGAACTATACAGACTCTAGAGGATATGCTAAGAGCGTGGGTGCTAGAGCAAGGAAAAGGATGGGATGGATATCTATCACTGGCTGAGTTTGCGTATAATAACAGTTATCATTCTAGTATCAGAATGGCACCTTATGAAGCTTTGTATGGTAGGAGATGTAAATCGCCATTATGTTGGAATGAAGTGGGGGAGAAAAGGTTATTGGGGCCCAAGTTAGTGCATCATACTTCTGAGCAAATACAGATAATTCGAGATAAAATACGAACAGCTCAGAGTCGACAAAAGAGCTATTTCGATAGGAGAAGGAGATCAATACAATTCAAGAAGGTGAGCATGTGTTCTTGAAAATTTCTCCTATTACCGGAATTGGCCGAGCAATGAAAATTAAGAAATTGAGTCCGAAATATTTAGGACCTTATCAAATTCTGAAAAGGATAGGGTCATCGGCGTATCAGATTGCACTTCCTCCGCATTTGTCAAATCTGCATGATGTGTTCCATGTTTCTCAACTTTGAAAGTATTTACCAGATTCGTCGCACATAATTCAAGAAGAAATAATAGCTATAGACGACAATCTAACCTACCGACCGAGGCCGATAGTAATTCTGGATAAAGACATGAAACAGTTGAGAAATAAAACATATCCATTGGTGAAGGTAGGTTGGGAAAGTTTAACAATGGAAGAAGTCACATGGGAAAGGGAAGATGACATAAGACAGAAGTATCCACAACTGTTTGAAAACAGGTAAATCCTTAAATTTTGAGGAAAAAATTCGTTTTAGGGGGGAGAACTGTAACATCCATGATTTTTTCTTATGTTATTAATTGGAATTTATGTCTTTCAGAGAGGATAAAGGATTTTAGATCTCATGGGAGGATTAAATTATTTTACTTAAATCAAACAAGATAGTAGGAATAGTTAAAATGACATTTATGTAATTTCATTAAAATTACATTTAATTTATGTAATTTATGGAGGATGGCATTAGTGTAATTATGGATGATGGCATGGGCATTTTGGAGATGAAGAGGTGGTAGGTAGGAAAAAAAAAGAGAAGAGAAGTTAAGAAGGAGAAGGGGGAGTGTCGGTAAGAAGAGAAAGGAAAAAAAGAAGAAGAAAAGGAAGAGGAGAAAAAGAAAGGGGAAGAAAAAAAAAAGAGAAAGAGGAAGAAGAAAAAGAGGAAGAAGAAGAAGAGAAAGAAGAAGGAGAAGGAAGAGGAAAAGGGAATCAATAATTTCTGGGTGGTAGGAATCAAGCACAAGTTTAAGGAGTTGTTTGAGATATGTTTAACATCTTCTAATAAATTTTGTACAAAATGATATATATGCTTTTAGATTTGTTTAAATTTCATTTTGAATAGCATGTGGTTTGGATAGTTATGTGAAATTATATTTTGGATGCATATGGGTGTATGGAATTATATAAAAGAAAATTCAAAGAAGAAGATAAATTAAGCTGAATTTCGGAATAATTGGGAAGCTACTATTTTTGAAATTCTGGAAAAATTCGGTAAGGATTTTAAAGAAATGGTCAACATATGAGTTGTAGATATATGTCTCACGGATCTATAGGCTTTGGAATTACTTAATTTGAAGTTCATAAGAGACAGATATGGCTGTTATTTAGCAGAGGTCAAAATTCAGGATAGTAAAAATAAGCGTTTTGGTTTTAATTTTCTGGGAGTAATCCATAAAGATTCTGAAGAAATTATAAACACAAACATTGTAGAGAATTGTCTTAAATTTCTATAGGATTTTAAATCACCTCAATCGGAATTCTTATGAGCGAGATATAATTGAATAAGTGAAGAAAGGTCACAGAACACGGCCAGGCTTTGTTCTGGGTTGCTTTAGCACAAGTAGGCCGTGTTCGGGGCTGTTTTTAAGCATGTTTGAAGTATTTTTCAAGTATGGCCGTGTCTTGAACATGGACAAGCCGTGTTGGGTGCTGGATTATCATACTTTTCACTGTTTTATGCCTAAAAATAATCTTGTTTGTTATAATATTTTTAGGAAACTTATATTCAAGAAAAATACTTTTAAAATGATGAAACTTATATGTTTGAAGTATTTTTCAAGCATGGCCGTGTCTTGAACATGGCCAAGCCGTGTTGGGTGCTGGATTATCATACTTTTCACTGTTTTATGCCTAAAAATAATCTTGTTTGTTATAATATTTTTAGGAAACTTATATTCAAGAAAAATACTTTTAAAATGATGATTTTGGTATCACAAATTACTCTTTTTCTTTATTTGATTTAAAATGAATTATATTGAATATTGGTATGTGATGAATGATATTATGAAAGTAATTAAATGGCAAGCATAAAGCTCATGACGAGTTGCTTGACAGTTATATATTGTATTTGATGAATATGAATTTATATATATATATATATATATATATATATATATATATATATATATATGTATGGATGAATATTGACGGGTTGTATGGCTTGAGAAGGTACCGACTAGGAGACGCCCTATTAACCTGAGTGAGCCAAGGGAGGGTCGCTCCAACCGGGTGTCAGTGGTAATGTGAGGGGGCAGGAAGGTGATGTACTCACATTCCCTGATCAATTATTGTGACTGTAGTTGATCGATCACTATGCATATAGCAAATGAATAAATTAAAACCGTGATAGGGCTGAGCATTATAAAAAAAATTGACTTTCAGTGCATGTGTAGTATGATAATTATGCATAAACAAAAATTATGATTTTATCTCAAAATTTTGATATTTCTCTATAGCTTATACAGCTGAACATAACTCATATTTTCTCATCATATTTTATTTATGTTAAGTCTATTGGAAACCTTTGTTCTCACTATTATTGTGGTGTTATGTTCAGATAAAATAAAATGAGATGCAACACAAAATGACGTTACTGATGAAGATCTAGATGTCAGCACCACCTCCTCATCTTTTGTATTTTAAGGGTGAAGTGCTATATAAAGACTCTTATTTATGTACTGAAATGTTGTATTGTATAAGTATAACATGTGTGCGGTTTGTAATATATATGTAAACATGTATATTGTGTTTTGAAATGTTGTATTGTATAATTATAACATGTATGAGGTTTATAATAAATATGTGTGTGTGTGTGTGTGTGTGTGTGTGTGTGTATATATATATATATATATATATATATATTGTGTTTATACATATGGCGTATTTAACATGCGTATTGTGAAAAAAAAATGGACGTTACAAATTGCATATAAATATTCATTTTGCAGATGCCTTGGAATAGATGCCCAGTTACATAAATTTTATGAAGGAGATCTTATCCCATAAATGGAAACTGGTGGACTATAAGACAATTGCACTTACTGAGGAGTGCAGTGCCATTTTACAGAAAAAGTTTCCCTTAAAGCTAAAGGATCTAGGGAGTTTTGCTATCCCTTGCATTATTGAAAATCTTAATTTTGATAAAACTTTATGTGACCTTGGTGCAAGAATTAATTTAATGCCTTTATCTATTTTTAGGAAATTGGGAATTTGAGAAGTAAAGCCAACCACAATCTCCCAACATATAGTTGATAGGTCCATTAAAAACCCCCTTGGAATTGTTGAAGATATTATGGTAAAAGTTGATAAATTTATATTTTCTATGGATTTTATTGTTCTTGATATTGAGGAAGACCAAGCGATTCCTATAATTATTTTTCGTCCAATTTTAGCTACTGGAAAAACAATAATTGATATACAAAAATGAGAGTTCATTTTGAGAGTGCATGGGGAGCAAGTAACATTTAAGGTTTTTAAAGCTATGGATTATCCTACTAATGTGAAAATTGCATGCTAATAGATAGTGCAAAGAAGAGAATAAAAAAAAAAGTAAGTCACAATCCAAGTTGCCTGAAATTAAAGAAGGTATGAATTATCATGACCCTATTCAAATATCTCCTCATAATGATGGGAAGATTCAAAGCAAAAACATGAATATTAAGGTTAACTGGCAATGGCTAAAAAATATTTGGAGGATATAGGAGAAATTTTGCAAAAATCCTCTATTGCTTTCATTGATGCAAGATGATATGAATAACTATTCGGCTAAAAGATGTTAAACACAATGCTAACTGGGAGGCAACCTAGCATAAAAAAAGAAGAAGATAGTCAAAAATAAACCATCCACAAGTCAAATAATTAAGGAAGTCTTTAGTACTCAATTTTTAATTTTAATATTTCTTTATACATTGAGTACAATGTAAAATTTAAAGTTGGGGGTGGATGAATTTTACAAATGCATGGATGATTAAGTTTTCTACTAAATATTTTGATTCTCTTCAATGCATACACCATTTATTGTGTTCAAGCAAGTTGTGTGATTTGTGTGATTGCATGTTTCAAATTTATGTTTTGAGTGGTTTGTTGGAATAAGATAACACTAAAATCCGATGATTTGATTGGTTTTAATTTTTTTTAGAACTTTTGAAAAAAGGATAGAAGCTATATTTATGTGTGAATTTAATTCTCTTATAAGGTATATTTTTACTTATGAATCCTAAAAAAATTTAAGCACTCAAACTTTGAACATTCGACTAATTAAATACTTAGAGAAGATTTATGTGATTCAAAAATTATATATATGATCTCAAAATGACTTTAAAAATTATTTGATTATCGTCTGAGGTGAAATCCTAGGCTAACACCTACTTAGGAAATTATTTAGGCATTTTTGGATCATTTGAATTTTACTAACCTACCTATAAATTTTTATATCCTTAGTCTCCCTACTTTGAGATTAATTGAATATTTTCTTTGAAATCTATATTATTAACTGAGTAAAAAAAATCTTATTTTTACGCTTTTCACTCATATACATTATTATTATTAACAAAGTTTATTAAGAGCTATTGTTAAAAGAGTGAAAAGGTAGAGCATAGAATAAGAAGAAGATGGAAGCTGAATAAAATATATTTGCAAAAGAAAAAGGGAAAAATATGTGAATGAGGAGAAAAGGAGAAAAAAGTGATGAAGGAAAAGAAAAAAAAATGAATGAAATAATGGAATGAAAAAAGGAGCTAAAAAATAAGTTTGGGAAAAAATCTCTCGATAAACTCTAGAACCTCTATAAAAGAATTGACAATGATTATGTATATTTGGGTGACTTGAGATTAGTTTAGTATCCTTTATCCTACTTAAAACCCGAAGCCATATTTCAAGCTTAAAAAAACCCTATTGATCCTAGGTATGGTGCTTAGCCTATATTAATGGAGAGTGACATGAAAAATAAGCCTATGGAGCTACTAAAACTTCAATTATCTAAAGATCTACCCTTATATTATTGAGTTATATAAACTCATCTGAGTGCAAGAAGTTAAGTTTTACAAAGTTATTTACACACTCACTTAGGATTCAAAAGAGTGAAATATAAATTGCATTTGAGTTGAATTTATACATGAGTATAATTTTTGAAATTTTTCTTGAGCTATAGATTTTATAAATTTTTGAGGCAAAAATTTAGCAAGTCAAAACAACTTGTCACTCGATGCATAATTTTTATTTTATTTTTTGTTTTACTTAAGGACAAACAAAAAGCTAAGTTTAGAGGTATTTGATGAGAGATAAATTAATTATCTTTAACTTAGAATTTTGTGAGTTTTAAGTAATTCATATTAAATTTACGTGTGATTGTGTGTTTATTTTGTAGGTAGAAAGAAAATAAATAATTGAAGAAAATTTGAAAAAAGAGAGAGTAAGAATAGCAGATTTTTGATTGCTTCAATGTTGTTTCACTAATTTGAACATATCTCTCTCATCCAAATCTCAATTGAGATGATTCAAGAGGATGTGAAAAGTTAAGAAAAAGATATAACAATTTTATGTTTTGAGTTTTAAGAAATTCGGTGTCAAGATGCTGGATATAGGCATCATAATCTGAAGACAATAATATAAATTTTGAAAAATAAAAAAATTAAGAAGAAAGAGTTTAAGTTGAAATGAATAATATTTTAAAAGATAAGAGTTTCAATAGGACTAGGACATTTTTGGACAACTTTAAAAAGGGACCTAGGACAAGGAAAATCAATAATTCTGGAGAGACAGAAGGCATTGAAGAAGATCCCTGACGTGGAAGAGAAAGATCAGAGCTCCAACTCCATCACCAATTCTCTCTTTCATCTTTTTCTGTTACTCTTAGATTTTTTATTTTATTTTGAGATGATCTCATATTCTAGCATGAATTAATTTTATTTTCTAGGGATACAATGTAGCCTAATTATAAACCTTTGTATTTTTCAATCAATTTAATGCATGAGTTATTTTCTTAATTAAGTTTCTACACTATGTATAATGTTTATAATTAATTGATTGCTAATTAGATAATCTGTTAATCATAATGAGACCGAGATGAGATTTATGTGTCTATAGCAGTATGTAGGAACTATAGATTACATGTAAGATAGAGATATACTTGCATAGTTTGTGCAGTCTTAATTAAGAATCATAAAATTTAATGAATCTTTACATGTTATATATCACAAGGAGACATAGTGAGTTAGCATTTGAAAGATGTTTCTGTTAGACCTAGAGAGAGGTTAGTAGAATATTTAGGGTATCTCGACTGTCAATTAAATTATAATTTTTAAGTTAAAAAGATTAGGATTACAAGTGGGATTAATTAATGTAAAATCCAAAACCCTAGAGTAAATTTTTTCATAAAATTCACTTTATGTTATCTTTGCTATCTTTATTTTATTTTCCTTTTTCTCATAAAATTAAGCTTTAGAATTATCCAATTAAAGTTGAATTGATATAAGGATAGTAATTAATAATCACAATCTCCATGGGAACAATATTCATATTCTTATAATTTATTACTTGACAACGATAGTGTACGCTTACACTTAATGAATATTTAATTCGTGTGTATTACATTTTTTTGGTCAAGTTGGTATGATTAGGCCTTTCCAGAGGTGTTTGTAATAGGCTTAGCTTTTTGAGTTATCTTTCTAAGTTAGGTTGACCTAGTTAAGGTAATATCACTAATCCCCAAAAGTCTTTGTACTTCGAATGAACAAGATTTAAATTAAGTTTCCTTGATTGGGTTTGACTAACCAAAGCATTTTCTCTTAGTATTCTTACTTTGTGGGTTCCTCTTGATAAGTTAGTTTATGCATCAATCACTTATGTCGATAGGGATTTTAAGAGATTCTTGAATTCTTATATTTTAGTATCTTGAGATGTTTCAATTGGAAGCATTAATTGTTGCAATTAGGTTATAGTGATGGCTACATAGGGTGATAAGGGCATTCTTGTAACTTTATAAGCTAAATTTGAATTTTTTAAAATTTTTATTTCCAATCACCTTGGGATTCATGCTGGTGTATAAACGTCTATGTATATATATAGCTAGTGCAATGGTTATTGATAAAGCTTTTTTTCCGAAAGAAAGTGTAAGAGTGAGTGTAAAAGGATTGTACCATGTGGAGTAGGGTGGTCTTACTTATAGATTTGGTACATCGATTTTGAAAGGGGAATTGTGATAAATTCTCAAGAGATTAGGATGTTAGGTGTCACTCAGTTAGAACTATTCTTGGGAATGCAAAGTAAATCTTGAAGTGGTTATGATGACATGGTCGATAGCTACGACAACTTTGTCTTAGCATCTTTTTGGTCGAGTCGGTATGGTTGAGCCTTTCAATATATGTTAATAATATGCTTAGCCTTTTATGTTAGGCTTCTAAGTTGGTTGACATATTATCACTAATCCCCAAAAGTCTTTTGTCCTTTAAATGGAAAAGAGTTAAGTCTCCTCGATCAGGTTCAATCGACTAAAACATTTTCTCTTAGTCTTCTTACCTAGTGGATTCCTCTGATCGGGGCACTTTTGTAACTTCACAAGCTAAATTTGATTTTTTTTTAATTTTTATTTCCAATAGCCTTAGGATTCTTGTTGGTGTTATATATATAATTCTATGAGTGTGGGAATTGGGAACCATCATATGAACCAAAGAAATATATCATTTGATCTCCTCTTATTTTCATCTGAAACCTTCTTGTAGAAGAACATTCTATGTTTCATGTTTTCACCTCATTTGTCTTCAATCATGTTCGAATTTCATTTGCTTTTGGTTTGTGAATTCATTTTTGCTGTTCAATTTTTTCTATTCAATCCTGTTTTTAAAGATACTCTAGGAGATTCTCGAGGTATTCGTTCATCTTTCAAGTTCCTTTATCATAATTCATCCTTTGTAAGTTCTTCCTCTCTCTTCTTTGAAGAAACATTTCTATAGTTTTCTTCTTTGTTATTGGTAAATGTTTGAGTTCTTGTTGTATAAGTTGATTCTTCGTATTTAAATTCAGCATGTTTATGTGAAAGTTGAAAAAACTTTAAAGTTTGTACCTTATATGATGAATTTATGGCATCGAGTTGTCTTTTTAAGTTGTCTCCTTTGTTTGGTCCTTTTGGCATCCCAATTTTGATCGTATTTCAACATAATCACTTGAGTCGATACCAATTTTTTAGCTTCTTCTTATAGCTAACTGATGTATCCTTTCTATTACCTTCCTTCCTTTCAACCAAAATATGTTGCTATGTCTTCACATACAATTAAGTCCTTTTTCTATTTTAAGATTTTTATTTTCTAGTGTGGCTTTTTCAAGGAGGTCAGAAGCTTTGTCTCTATGGCCTACTTCCTTATACATAGTTCTAGGGAGTTGAAGCCAAGTACCATAATTGATAGCATACTCGAGTTTAGCATGTAGGATATAGAAAATTTGGTTGTCTAAGCACACTATAAATGTACCACAATGCTATTTTTTTATTAGGTAGGTGAAGGTTAAGTTCATGAAGGAAATACTTTAGCTAGCCTTGCTCCCAAGTTTAAAGGTGGTAAGATAAACTAAAAGACCTCAAGCGATCGAAGGATCCAATAGATATACTTCTCTTTTGCTAGATTTAGACCATCTCAATATTCTTTTATAATCTTTTATGTGTCAGTAGTGGTCTAGGTTCCAATAATGGTAGCTCAATAATAGGGCTTATTGACTTCAATTTAGGGAAACCTAGGATATCTAATTACTCAATATGACAAGTAGATATTGTCTTAGGTGATGGATTTGATAGTTTCAAGTGCTCAAATACCTCCTCATGGTTATTTTATAAGATAGAAAATAAGGATAGGTTAGGTTGGTTTAAAGAGTTCTCCCCTATAAATATCTCTTTGGTCTCTTTTTAATTACCTACAAAATAATTACCAAAGTCATCAGATAACTATTTCGATAAATATATCTTTTAATTTTTGCTCTTTTCTTTTGGATTCTCAACCGCCACCTTTTTCTACTATCTCACTAGGTTCAAGCTCATTATTGACATCCTTGAATTCTGACTCAATATTGATCACAATTTCACTACAGTATTCTCTAACTTTATTTTAACAAGCTACTTCTAACAAGCAAGTCATCATCTCTTCTATTTCTCTTCCACTATTAATTTTGATTACATTGCACTAGCCTATCCTTTCAAGTCTATGAGCAATTTTAGTATCACTTGGCACCCTATAGTTATGAGTAACTTCAATATCACTCAATTCCTTAAATTCAAGAGTGACTTTAGTATTAGCTATTAAAACTTTCGAAGGGCAATTACAATTGGCATGAGTACTGTTAAGTCATTCCCCATTTGCATTAATGGCCTTATGTCTCTTCACTACTTTTACATAAGGCTTCATAGTAATCCATCCTTTCCTCTCATTTGGGCATCTTTTCAAGTGTTGAGGTGTAAGTTGGGTTGCAAAGGAAGGCTCTAGTATGCTTTCCTAATAGAAATGGGGGTGGCTTCTCCAATTGAGATTGTAAGTATTAGGATAAAGATTATTTTGCTAGTTGAAGTTTCCACTGTAAGTTGTACATGCATCCTTATAAGGGTATTGGTCACCTCCATATCAATTATAAGTTATGAAAGGCCTTTAAACAAGCTTGGCTTTCCAATTCATTCAATTTCCTTCCAATTGCAACTAATTATACATTAAAAGCATCAAGATCAAATTTCATGTGTGGATATAAGTACCTGAAATCAAAGAAAGGTAAGGTGAAATAAAAATCGAAGAACTTTTGAATTAAAATTGAGACAATTGTATATTGATATTAACCAGAAAATTAAATTGAGTCCTAAAAAATAGTGTTAAAAACTTGTTAGTTAAACTTTTACAATTACATAAGCACACATATTGTACACAATACAATGGTTGAGTAGACAATCATCTCCCCTAGTGAATTAAATAAAATCATAATTAAGTACCAAACCTCAACCTACCAAATTTATTCAAACAACCAATTATTTAATTAATATTCAAACTAAATTAAACTAATATGATTGTTTAAGAATATCAATATCACTTATCAATTTACTTGATTCTTATCCCTTCCTCATGTATCTTAACATATAGAATTGTTAATCTCAACACTAATTTATTTATAAACCTTTCTCAAGATAGATAAAACTAATTATTTCTAAAATAGACCCCCCAAAAATGGCAAGTAACTGAGCAATAATTCAGATATTAAGAACAACTCACAAAGGCTACATAAGGCATGTTGATATATTGCTATCTATATATACAAATTAATTAATTCATTTTTAGGCTACTAGAGATTATACATATAATATTTAATTCAATGGTCTAGCCAATCAATTATCTCAATCAAGAATAATCAATTAAACCCTAATCATATAATTGTTTGCAAAGCAAATAGAAGTATTAAGAACAAAATTAAATAAAAAAACTCATCAATATTAACAATAAATAAGAGAAAGATATCAAATCAAACTACGTTATAAGATCCATTGAATCTCTAGAAAACTAAACTAGAACATGATAAAACCTAAAAACAAAACCTAAGGGAAAGAAAACATATGAAATAAACAAAAGAGAAAGGTAGAATAAGAGAAAATTAGGGCTTTTCTCGGCCTTCAATTCAATATCCAAAAAACTCTTTTTTTAGTCTAGATAACAATATAACCAAGAAGGGGGTTGAATTGGTTATATGATGTTTTTAAAACTTATTTTTAAAATATGAGTCAAACATAAAACAATGAGGCAGAAGATCTTTTCTTAATCACTAAAAATAATGATTCAATCCTTTGTGAAATGAGTAGCTTAATTTTAATAATAGAAAATAGTCATAACATAAATTTGTTAATCAAACACAACTTAGATGAAGATAAGACAAATCAAAATACCAAGAATTTTTGAAACAATAATTAACAAATGATTATGATTTTAAAGACCTTCTAAAAGTTTCATAAAAATTTTCTTTTGTATGAGGCTTTGTCAAAGGTTAGTTTAAGAGATACTTGTTTTTTTTCAAATAATAAGACTTACGAAATAATTTTGAGAAGCAAGTTTTCTATCCAAGCAATTTTTGAAACAAAGACAAACGAAAAGTTAAAAGAGTGAATAAAAGAAGTTGAACACCACAAAATTTATAGTTTAGATCGTTGTGTAGATCTTACATCCGCTCTCTAAGCACATAGCAAGAAAAGTTTTATAAAACAAAGAAAACCATCAAAAGTAATGGTTCAACAACTTTGCTTTTAAAACCAAACTAGGTAACCTATCCACACTAAAAGCTCATTGAATTTTTTACTTAAAATCCTAGTTAAACTTCAACAAATAGGAGAGTGAAATAAACTTTATACCCTCTCTAGGAAACTTAACAAACAAGATGGCTCAACAAACTTTACACTACTCTAGATAACCTAACAAATAGGGACCACACCTGGGTAACCTTTAGCTTCCTAGGTTTTACTAAGCTCCTAGAACTCAAGAGATGAGGATTTCTAATGAGTAAACACTTCTTGAAAAGTAGATGAATCAATGTGCCCACTCAAAACTTCTAAATAAGTTGATAAAACTTGAAATGTAGAGGTAGAGCACTAAGCTTTTATTTTTGGGGAATTCTCAAGTGCAACCTTCTTCTCTATTTTCTTCAATAGTTTTTATTCTTGTGCCAAATTTGAAACTACATATTTCTCCTTTGAAAATTGTTGTTTGGAGATCTAGTTTTAAATCCACATACGCTCTAAAATTCAGAATAGAACATTCTATGAAATTCAAATTCTAGCTTTAAGCTATCAGCTTTCTGCTTTATATTTTTCCTCCATATTTGTGTTGGTTCTGGCTAGGAATGTATATAGCACGAAACTTAAGCAAGACAACTTGCATGTTTTCTTGACTTTTAAGTTATGCTAGGTTGTATTTCTGTAATCTTTACTTTAAGACAATAAGTAATCATTTTTAATCTTCCTTTTCAAGCTTCTTATAGCCTTTGATCCTTATAAACTTCATCTAATTTACAAGATGCCATATAAAACAAATAAGAGAATTAATTGCAAGATATAAAGGACCCAAACATAGTTTCCTTTTACATATTGGGATCATATTATGCTTCTCATTGAAACTTAAGCCATGACAAAAAAACCATGTTAAGCACAATTTTTTATTCTCAATTTCAATTCTAATTTTGCTTCTTAAATTTAAGTTCCAATTAATCACAACATATAAGTTGCTATCCTCAAACTTATTGAAGCAACTAATGATTTTACAAAGGGGAATTCAATACAAAATTATAAACCTTGCCTTATTCCAACACTCTTGATCCTACTTGTAAATAGATGAATTCCCCCTTGCCTTGGTGCCACTCTAACCCTTTTTGGGGCTAGAAAAGTCATTTTCTTATGTTTGGAACCCTAGGATGGCTTTTTATAAAGAGAGAGCACATGCAACTAAAATAACCCATGAATGTTAAATCTATTACAATGCCTAGAATGATGTTCCTCTTCATAAAACTTGTCTACATTACTATACCGTGGTGTCCAACATAGATGCTTCTACACTTGTCAATTTAGAACACTTATAACTTTTGTTTCAAATAGAGTTACGAAGCCTATAATATATTATTGAAAAGATTTCTTCTTCTTTTTCCTTTAATATCATATAAATAACTCTAAAAATTAAGGTAGTCTTCATGTCTAAAACCCTACTTTTTTCCATAGTTGTCAAGTACCAATCTACAAAATAAAGTAACCTTCAGTCAAATATCGATGAAATGACAAAATTAGTCAAATTATCAGTTACTGTCCATTTTACTCAAGAATAAACACTATGTAAGGATGTAAATCAAGGCTAAATAACTCTTATAGAGAGTTATCATAAACCCAAAAGATAAATTCCTTGTGGATGTTAGAAAGGCCATTTAGTTAGACCTTAGAACCAAGGGTATCTCATTGGCCCATTTTCCTTTTGCCTTACTTAGCCTCTTCTTTAGCTCATCTAAAATGATTTTGTTGGCTAGCTTGATTTTCCTATTGATGGCAAGATATTCCACAAAGGCTATCTTTAGCTTGATCAGAGCTAGTCGCATAAGTCATTGAACCCTTCATCGTGACCTTTCAATTACTGGGACAACTCTAACTTTTCAGAGTTCATCTTAGTCCCTATTTAGGTTATCATAAAGCATGAAAATGTTCTTTTGTGACCTTAATGTACACTTTATGGGGTTGAGCTTCATGTTTTGGTGTTTAAGCTCATGAAGATTTTTTTAAAGCCAACAAGGTGGTTCGTTCTTTTTTATTTGTCCACCATGTTGTTGATGTAGACTTCCAAGTTCTTTCCCACTTATTTTTTTGAAGACCTTACCCATTATCCTTTGATATGTGGCCCTTGCATTTTTAAGGCCAAATGACATCAACTTGTAGCAGCCCACCCCTTGCTCAATAATGAATGTTGTCTTCTTCTCATTTTGATTTATTTATATTCTGAGAATGTATCTAGGAAGATTAAGAGCTTATACCTTGATGCACCATCCACTTGCTTGTTTATACTATACCCAACCAACTGTCTACAGATAATTTGTAGTAAATCAACTTAAGGTCAATACCTTTCATATTAGTCAACAAACAAGTAAATACATAACTTTTTTTATTATAAAACATATGGGAGGCCATCCTTGAGTTTGGTCAGCATTTAAGCCAAACCTTTCTCTTAACTTAAGTGTCATAAATCCTAAATTTGACTGGCTCTTGTTGATGTTTACTTTTATTCTCAAGTATCTCATCTCTTATGTTTTCCAACTCGGTGGCCATGACATTTGCCCTACCCCAATTAGTTGTTGGTGCCATCATTATTAGTTCCTTCTTATTTTCTTCTTTTGTTGCTTCAGTTTTTGTTCTTCTAACTAACTTATTAAGAATGGTGGCATAACAAATTTTAGCCAATTTCTAGTCGATGTGAACTTGCTCAACCTCATTCTTGATTGGGAATTTTGTAATTAAGTGAACCTTGGAGACTATTATACACACCTAGCTATTATTTAGGGAGGGTATCACGTGTTGTGTTATATATTAAGGTGTTAATACCCTAACAGATTCCACGACAATACTCTTAGTGTAGAGGTAGCTAGTAGCCCATAATCACTCTTTAAAGTGTGGGAGCATTATTTATAAGGAAGGCTCAAGAGTATTTCAATAATATGGTTTGACATGTGTGAAGCTGGTAATTAGTTCTATTTTTAGTAGTTACGACTTGTAAAGATCACGTCATTTTATACAAGGGTTGTGCTAACACTTTAGGCGTGGCCTTTAGTGAGAATCACCATTTTGTCTTTATGCAGAGTAGGCTTATTTGTAGTTAAGTCTACAATGAGCTCGACTAAAGAAACTAGGCCTATTTAGGCAAATTGGACTATGTAGGGTCAATTGCTCGGCCTAATTGTATTGGACCTACCTTGAATCTTTCATAAGGTCTATTGGCCTAATAACATTTGGTCTAAGCTCAAATTATCCATTATCAACAACAATAAATTGGATATTTGCCTTCCACCACATAGCAAAACAAATTTTTATCTATCAATGTTAAAATATCATATCCATTAGCTTTAGAAATTTCTCGAATGCTAGAATTTTTTTTGTTTCCATTAGGTACATTACATCCGTGTGATAATTTGTTTCCCTTTTAGCATTGTACTTGAACTTGAAGTAGCCTAGCAAATGACTATTAGATAATCAACATCTACTTCAATGGGTTTACCTTCAGTGGTCAAAGTCTATTAATAGAGTTTCTACGCACTGCATAACCTGTTGAAAAACCTTATTACTCTTTTCATTTGAGTAACTTCTTCCACCACTTAAATGTTGCAAATTAAGGTTCTACCTTTTCATTGAACTCAAAACTTTTTTAAACCTAGTTAGCCTTTAACTTTTTTTCATTTAACAACTAAGATCCTTATGGCCAATGATGCCAAAATTATAACCAATTTAGAAGTTGTTCATACTTGTTACGGATCCATATCTTACCTTAGAGCCTATTGTTAATAAACATACATTATTTAGGGACTGCAAAATATCAAATTACATCTTGGTTTTAATTATGCTTCCTTGAGAGGATTACACCAAAAAACAACTACAATCCAACACATCACCAATCTTACTTCCCATCTTCCTCCTTATATCACAAGATTTACAATAGGCCCGATAATTAAAGCTAGGATGAACATTGAGTGAAAGAAAATACTAGCTTTAATGTTTGGTTTCCATTTTTGCAATATAAGAAGCTTATTCTTGCATAGCCAAGGATAACTTGTTAGGGCTTTTTACATCTCCACTCTATCATCAAAGAACAACTAGAACCATTACATCTCCACTCTGTTATCGAAGAACAACAAGAACCACTTAACTTCCACTTCTTGTACCATTACCCGTTTGGTTTACTCTAGATGCTCTTCTACTCCTAAAGTAGCATGCTTTGAACCAATGGTTTATTTGTGAACATTTGCTTATCAAACTATTCCGAAAAGCATGAAGCCTATGTTGAACTATTTCTTCATCAAGTTCATAGATCTTTTCCTCATCATCATTATCATCCACCCAACACTCAACCTTCATTACTAATAGACATGCTAAAACACAACATAATTCAAGAAACCAAAATCACTAGAAAAAGAAAAGAGTACAAAATCATCATATAAAATTTAACATATTTATCATCACGGACTAAAATATAATGGCCTAAAATTATAAAATTGAGAGAATTTGTTTTAAGGTACATAAAATTTTAGCAGTAAACCTACAAATTGTCCCGAAATTTACTAGAGTCATAAACTTTAATCTCTAAATTTATGTCACTACATAATTTTGTCCTCAAATTTACCAAAGATTTAACAAGTTAGTTATTTTTTCAATTAACTCTTAACTTCCGTTAAAAAAAATGCTTATGTCAATCGTTAAGTTTCTATTTAGCATGTTAAGTCCAACAAGGCACACTAACTCAACTTGTTGAGTCACCATTCCTCTTTTTTTGAAAAAAAGAAATACAAATTGTCCATTGGTCTCTTAACTTATATTTCCATTTTCTTTTGGTTCTTTAACTAAATTTCTTTTTAAAAAAGCCCTTAACTTTAAAAATTCACAACTTATATTATAAACAATAAATCTTAAATTCTAAGACTCTAAACCCTGAATTGTTTTATGATCCTTAAACCCCAAAAATAAAATCCTAAATCCTAAATCATATATCCCTAATCCATAAAACCCAACACCACCAACCCTACACCCTAAACTTTAGAACCAGAGAACCTAAAGCAATATAAACCTTAAAACTCCAAACATTAACACTCTAAAACCTTCAGTCCTAAAAAAAGGTCTAAATTCTAAATTCTAAACCCTAAACCCTAAACTCTTAGGTCTAAACCTAAAACCCTAAAACCATAAAATTTTAAAATTAAAACGACTAAAAATGCAAAATCATAAAACTTTAAACCCCAAAACCTAAAGCCTTAAACCCTAAAATCCTAAAGCTTAAAACTCAAAATCTCAAAACCCTAAACCATATACCTCAATACCAAAAAACCAAAAAACCTAAACATGAAACTCCAAAATTCCTAACTCTTAACCCCATACCCATAAACCTCAAACCTCAATAGCCAATTCCCAAAACCCAAAACCTTAAACCCTAAGCACCAAACCTCAAAACCCTAAAATCCAAAGTCTTAAACCCTAAAATCTAAACTTAAAAAATTTCTAAACACTAAACCCCAAATATCAAACACCTAAAACCCAAATCACTAAACTCTAAACCTCAAAATCCTAAAACCTAAAGCCCAAATATCAAAACATCAAAATCCTAAACCTCAAAGCCTAAAACCAAAACTTAAACCCACAAAACCCTAAACTCCAAATCCAAAACCCCAACCCTAAACGCTAAACTCAAAACCCGAAAAAAATTGAAACTTCAAAACTCAACTTTGAATACCAAAAATCAAACCCCCAAACCCCAAACCAAAACTAAAAAATTGGAAATGCAAACCTCAAAACCCAGAGCCCTAAACCCTAAACAAAAAAAATTCTCCTCCAAACCTTAAAGCTCCAAAATCTAAATTCTTAAATCATAAATATCAAACCTCAAATCCTAATCATCAAAACTCTAAACTATAAAAAATTAAACCCTAATTCTCAAATTCCTAAAAACAACAACCTCAAAACACAAAACCCAAATCTCAACACCCAATTCCCAAAACCTTTAACCCTAAACCTTTGTCACCAAACCTCAAAATACTAAAATCCAAAGCCCTAAACCCTAAATTATAAATCTCAAAACTCTAAACCTTAGCCCTAAAACCAAAACCCTAAACCTTAAACCCTAAACTCTAAGCTCTAAACCCTAAACTCTAAATCACAAATTCTTAAACCCTAAATCCCAAACCTCAAAACCCAAAGCCCTAAATCCTAAACCCAAAAATTCCAAAATCAAAACTTCAAAACCCTAAAATCAAAAGCCCAAAACCTTAAACATCAAACCCTAATCCTCAAAACACCAAACCACAAAAAATTAAACCTTAAATCTCAAAACCCCAAAACCAAAAGCTCTACACCATAAACCCTAATCATTTAAACTTATACAACAAAACCACAAACCCTAAAACCTTAAACCCAAAACTTCAAACTCCAAACCCTAAAGTCTCAAACCCCAAACTCTAAATCTCAAAACCCCAAAACACTAAACACCAAATCCCAAATTTTAAAACCCCAAAACCCAAACTCTGAAACCCTAAGTCACAAACCTTAAACCACTAAATTCAAAACCTCAAACCATATAATCCAAAACCTCAAAAATTTAAAACTCAAAGCTTAAATCATAATCCATAAACCTCAAACCCTAAATGGAAAAACCAAAAAAATTAAACCCTCAATCAAAAAACCTAAACCCTAACATTATGTTCTCTTTTTTTATATCTTTTTAAATATACGCATTAAGGTTTAGGTTTATAGAGTTTAGGGTTTGGGTTTTGAAGTTTAGGATTTAGGGTTATGTGTTTATATTTTTAAGGATTAAAGTTTAAGGTTTTTTGTTTTAGGGTTCGAGATTTGATGATTAGTGTTTAAGGTTTAAGGCTTTGAGTTTTTCGATTTTGAGGTTTAGGTTTAGGGTTTATTTTTTTTATTATATGCATTTTGAGGTTTAGGATTTAGGATTTAAGTTTTTACAGTTTGCGATATAAGGTTTGATGATTAGGGTTTAAGGCATTGGATTTTGGAATTTTTAAGTTTAGGGTTTAGGGTTTCAAGTTTTTGAATTTTGAGGTTTTAGGGTTAAGGATGTAAGGTTATAATGTTTAGGGTTTAGGGCTTTAGATTTTGAAGTTTAAAGTTAAGGGTTTGAGGTTTTGGGATTTGAGTTTAGAGTTTAAGATTTAAGAGTTCGAGATTCGGAGTTTATAATTTGAGTTTTAGAGTTTAGGATTTTAGAGTTTTGGGTTTATGGTTTGTGGTTATGAGATTTTCGTATTTAGGCTTGGGTTTTTGGTGTTTAGGAAGGTTTTGGGAGTTTCATCTTTAGGGCTTAGAGTTTAGGGATTTATGATTTAGAATCTAGGGCTTTAAGATTTAGGGTTTAGAGTTTTGGGTTTCAGGTTTGACATTTGGAGTGTTCGATTTTGGCATGTTGGAGTTTTGGGGTTTAGGTTCTTGACTTGGTTTTAGGATTTTCAAATTTAGTGTTTTGGTTTTAGGATTTTGAAGTTTAGAGTTTGGGGTTCATGACTTTGGATTTTGGAGTTTTGCATTTCATGGATTGAGGTTTAGGGTTTTGAATTTTAAAATATTGAGGTTTATAGTTTTGGGTTTTGGGGTTTAAGGGTTTGATGCATAAGGTTTAAGATTTTAGGGTTTGAGATTTAGCGATTTAAGGTATAAGGTTTGGGTTTGAGGTTTTATGTTTCAAGGTTTTTGAGATAAGGTCATTGAACAGAGATTAAGACAAGTGACTCAAGTCACAGAAAATCATTTTGATTTCATGCCAAAAAGGTCAACCATGGAAGCAATTTACTTACTGTAGAGATTAATGGATGGATATCAAACGAAACAAAAAGATTTACATATGATTTTTATTAATTTGGAACAAGGATATAATAGAGTACTGAAAGAGGTTTTATAAAAGGTTTTAGAGAAGAAAAGAGTATGTATTGCTTATATTCGAGCAAACAAAGATATGTAGGATATGATTATGAATTACGTAAAAATACAAAATGGAGACACATGACTTTTTTCACAACTATAGGGCTACATCAAGGGTCATCTCTGATGTCATATCTTTTTAACTTGATTTTGAATGCAGTTATTGAACATATCCATTATTTGGGGCCTCAATGTATGATTTTTGTAGATGATATAGCCCTAGTTGGAAAATCAAAAGAGAAAATAAATATGGAATTAGAGTAATAGAGACAAGCTTTGAAAATACATAGTCTTCATATAAGTATAAATAAAATAGAATATATAGAGTGTAATTTTAGTAAAAGGCAAACAAATACGAATTTAAAAGTAAAACTTGAAGACTATTTATTAAAATAAATTACAAACTTTAAATATCTTGGGTCTATTATATAAAATGACGATGAAGTTAAGGATGACGTAAACTATAGGATTTAAGCGGAATGAATGAAATAGAAGAAGGTTTTGAGTGTCACCTATCGTAGAAAAGTGTAATATTGTATGGTACTAAATGTTGGACAGTTATAAGATCTGCAATATTGTATAGTACTGAATATTGGACAGTTAAAAGAAAACATGAAAATAAACTCAATGTCGTAGATATGAGAATGTTGCATTGGATGTGCGAACACACTAGAAGAGATATAATTAAGAATAAGTGCATTTGAGAGAAAGTTGGAATAACACCTATCATAAAGAAGATGGTAAAATCTCGCTTAAGGTGGTTTGACCATATATGTAGAAGACCTGCAAAAGTCCTACTAAGAAGAGAATCAAATGGAGAGCAGTTCAATAGTTAGAGGTAGATGGAGATCAAAGAAAATAATAGGTGAAATAATTAATAAATATTTAACAATTAATAATCTCTCTATTGATCTCATTTATAATAGGCCACTGTGGCATTGTTTGATCCATGTAGCCAACCCCACCTAGTGAAAAAATGCTTAGTTGCTATTTATTTATTTGTTGTAATGTTTAGAGTTTACGGTTTGAAGTTTGAATTTTGGATCTTGAGATTGGAGTTTGAGGTCTAAAGTTTTGAGTTTAGGGATTGCTGTTTGGGATTAGAGGTTTAGAATTCAAGATTTTAGATTTAGGGTTTTATGGTTTTGGTGTTTGAATTTTGGGGTATAGGGTTTTAGAATTTCAATTTTAAATTTTATGGTCTTGGGGTTTGGGAGTTTAAGATTTAGGGTAACTATTTAGAACTTTGGGCTTTAAAATTTAGAATTTTAAGATTTAAGGTTTATAGTTTAAGATTTAGGGTATAAGTGACGATTTTTTATAAGATAAGTGGTTTTAGAGAAAGTTTTTTTTTAGTTAATGGATCAAAATGAAATAAAAAAATAAATTAAGAAAACAATAGAGCAATTTATACTTTTTTAAAAGAATAATGATTCAACAAGTTAAGGTGATATGTCATGTTGAACTTAACATGCTAAATGGACACTTTAACATACTATATTAGCATTTTTTTTAAGAGTAGTTAAGAGTGAAATAATGGAGTGACTAAATTATTTAACATTTAATATATTTGTAGACTAAATTGTATAGTGGTGTAAATTTAAGGAGTAAAATCTAATGTTCTAGTAAATTCAAGAATCAATTTGTATATTTAATCAAAATTTAGGGTAAAGAAAGAATATCCCATTCCAAAGTTAGGACATAAAATTGGGAGAACTTTTTGTTTTTGTTAGAGTTAAGAGTATTCTTACAAATCTTTAAGTTAATGAAAGGACTCTTCCAAATGATAAAAGTTTAAGTGAATTAACTATCAAAATTAAATTAGAGTTAAAATAATGGAAGTAAAAGAGGGTTATTCATATTTTGGCCTTTTCATTAATGCTAAACCTACAGTAGCCCTGTAAACTCTAAAATATGACCTCTTTGGGTTGCAAACTTGCAATGTTGCATGAGCTCCCTCTTCACTCACACACTTCTAATTTTCTATCCTTCATACATTGCTATTTGCTCATGACTACTGCCTTTCTTATTTTTGCCCCCTTCAAATATGGGAAATAAATTTGCCTTTTCTTCTAGTAAGGGGAAAAAAATCTTGGTTTTCAAAATATATAGATATCACGTTTGATTTATGCTTACAATTGGACGAATTTGAGTGAAAAACCTAATAAACAAAATTTTCATGAACTTGGATGAGTATAGCATATATTTTTTAAAACCAAATTCCATTATATATTTTAAAATGTTTAATCTGATTGAATTAGTTGTGAATTCCCTAGTATTAATTGAAGATAACCCTATTTTCTTTCTAAATTCCATTTATACTTAATATTTTTTTACACTCTGATTAATAATAATATTAATAGTGAGATTGATTCGAGTATACTATTTTATAAATTAATGAATATATCTGTATTTTAAATTAATGAATATATATATATATATATATAAAATAATAATAATACATTTTATTATTTTATATTTTATTTATGACAGAAGTTAATAGTTATGAGATCTTCTCAAAACCTTTTATAAAAAAATTCTTACGTACTCATTTTCAGAAAAAAGTAGTTAGTGTACAAAAATCGAATCGGACCGAACCAAACCGATAAAATCGAATCGAACCGATTAAAAACCGAACCAAATCGATTAAAATAGGTTTAGTTCGTTTTTTAAAAAAACAAACCGGTTTGGTTCAATTTTCAGTTGAGACCGAATTCTAACCGAAATAAATCGAACCGAACTGAATTATTTTAAATATATTAATTTTATATAATTTAATTTAATTTTTATTATATTTTAAAATTATTTTACATATTTTTTTAAAAAACTTAGTCATCTTTATTTGAGTCCAAACAAAAATTTAAAATTGATACTAAAATTAAAAAAATAGGTCCAACAAAATTTAAATAAACTAAAAAAAATTAAAAAATTAAATCAAACTGAACTGCTGTTTAACAGTTTGGTTTGGTTCAATTTAATAGAATCAAACTGAACCGACTAAGTCTACTTTTTGATATATTTTTGTGGTTTGATTTAATTTGATTGAACTCCAAAATTGAATCGAACTGCACCTATGTTCAGCCCTAGCCCACCGTCTCACATTTATTCCACTGAATACCAAGTCGTCATCAACACCACCACGTGTCATCTTCCTGTTACCAACAAAGCTCGTTTTTTCCTAGACCACCCGCATTGAATACTTTCCATTTTCCAGCTTAAACTCTGCGTCCCTCTCTAGTCTCTATACATTCCCCCAACGGTAAAGTTGTTTCCTACTTTCGTCTGCTCCAGATTGTTTTCCCAGATACCACCAAAACGTAGCTTCACACACCCAACAATGGCGTCTCCACTATATTCCTCTTCTCTTTTTCTGGTTCTCTCACTATGGATGATGCTATTCTCACCCGTGTTTTCGCTCACCTGCGCCACCCAGAAGTTGTCCAACAACCAGCTTTATTCCAAGTGCTTGGATCTCCCTGTGCTCAAATCTTACCTCCACTGGACCCTTGATTCCTCTAATTCTTCTCTTTCTATAGCCTTCGTCTCCGCTCCGGCGAAACCCGGTGGTTGGATTTCGTGGGCTATCAACCCGACGGGCAGCGGCATGGCCGGGGCTCAAGCTCTGATTGCCTTCAAGAACGACGGCGTAATGACTGTCAAGACCTACAACATCAGCTCCTACAGCTCCATCGTCCCAGGGAAGCTTTCGTTCGATGTCTGGGACACGAGGGCAGAGGAATCGGATGGGCTCATGAGTATTTTCGCAAAGATTAAGGTGCCGGAAAAGGCGGAGACTTTGAACCAGGTGTGGCAGGTGGGGCCTTCCGTCACCGATGGTATGCCCATCAAGCATGATTTTTCGCCGGGGAATCTGAACTCGAAGGGAACCCTGAGCTTGAACGGAGGACAGAGTTTCAGTAGCGGTGAAGTGGACTCAACGACAAAGAAGAAGAATGTGAGTTTCAGTTTAATTTTTTTGTTCTTTAATAGAATTTCCTAATTTCCTAATTTCATTTATTTATTTATTTGCGTTTTCAATCCGACACAGCGTCAGAACTCTGAACTTGTGTTCGTTTGTCTTTGGGAACCATCTGATACTTCGGGTTTTGATTATGGATGTTTAAAAAATTAAATCTTCTGAAGAAAAAATTGTACGTTTTATTAATCTCTGTAGTGTAAACTTAGAAGAAGAAAGCAACTGGCTTCTCTTTGCTGAAAATAAAGGAAAGAAGATTCAACTTTGAGTGAAATTTGCTTATCAGAATCCCAAAAAACCAACGGGCATATTTGTAATTGTTGGAGAAATAGAAAATCGATGAGCTGCTCATTCAATTGATTTATTTTTGTTTTGAAGTTTATATCTTTCACCAAAATGCTAATTGGTGTTTTCCTTAAACCACAGATTCATGGAGTGCTAAATGCTGTGAGCTGGGGCATCCTATTTCCTCTTGGAGTGATCATAGCAAGGTATCTGAGGACTTTCCCATCTGCAGATCCAGCATGGTTCTACTTTCATGCTGTCTGCCAGGTATCTGCTTATGCCATAGGAGTTGCTGGGTGGGGAACTGGTCTTAAGCTTGGAAGCGAATCAAAGGAGATCCAATACACTGGTCACCGCAATATTGGAATTGCCGCCTTTTGTCTTGCCACAGTGCAGGTAAAACCTCATCTGATCTTTTTGAATTACAGCCCAATAGAGGTTAGTCAATTCTATATCCTAGAAATACTGTGAAAAAAGAATGAGAAACATGACAAGTTCCCATGTCTAGAGGTTGAACCAGGTATTTCTCTTGTGGTAACTTGCAATTATACTGCAAAGTAGATGATTGATTCTTCAATGTTTCTGCCTTTGTTTTCTCTGATCTCTGGTTTCTTATCAAAAACTTTGAAGAGAAGTCTGAATTTTAGAGCTAGATTAGAATAATCTGCTTTGTGTTTAGTCTATTTCTGAGCAGTTGAAGGAGCTATAGAGGGAACTTAGCAATACCAACTGATTTAACAGTTGAATTTTCAATCCTTTCTGATAAAGCCTTCCTGTTTGAATTTGCAGATTTTCGCATTGTTCATACGACCAAATAAGGATCACAAATATCGTTATTACTGGAATATCCATCACCATAGCATTGGATACACTATAGTTATTCTGGGAATCATTAACATATTCCGGGGTTTTGATATCTTGAATCCTGAAAAGAAATGGAAATCAGCTTACATTATAGTGATTGCTGCATTGGGTGGAATTGCCTTACTGTTGGAAGTGATCACTTGGATTGTTGTCTTGAGGAGAAAGGCTAGCAAGTCCACTAAGCCTTTTGATACATACAACCATGGACAAAACAGGCAACAGCCCCTTGCCACATGATCAAGTAAACCAGATTGATGCTGTCCCCTCATGGAAGCTTCTGATTTTGTAGTAGCCTTCTATTCTCACTGGATTGAGATGTTATGTATCTTCCCTACCCCTTCCCTACTTCTATTTATTACATATTTTGTATCATGCTTGGTTTGGTCGAACGGTGATTCTTATTTAGTATACTTGATAACTATATATGATTATTAAAAATCAATTACCTTGATTGTTTTTCATCAACAATTCAGGTACACTTTATTCTTTATACTGTAGCATACACTTTAGAGAAACTAGTCCCTTTTAGGAGAGAGGTTAGTGGAATTTTAGTATGCTTGTAATTCAAAATTCTTCAAAAGAGGACTAACTATGTTTTGTTTTGTTTTTGTTTTTTGTTTTTGTTCTTTACTCCTTTGGGATACAATTACAGCAATAAAAGCATTTTTTTTTTAGTTTAATAGTTAAAAATAGAACAATATAAGTCATTGAGACTAAATATAGAGACAAAAGAGCCTACCGAGAGATTATTTAGATTCATTTTTAAAGTACATCAACTTACGAAAAAATAGATCTTAAGACTAGAAATATTAAAGATAACGCACTCTTAATAGTAGTCTACAAAACTATAATTCAAATATTATAAAAACTCAACTTATACAATAAAAAAAAATAGATATACATAGTAGAAATAACACACCACCAACTCTTAAATGTCTGAGTTTTAACTCTCTTAATCTTTTTTTTATCTAAATAAGTACATAATTGTATATATAAACTAAGAATTACGAATCTAAATGTATGAAATATAAGATTTTAAAATTCGAATTCTTTTTAATAGAAAGTAAAAAACTTTCAAGAGAGAAAACAACTTTTTTAAAAAAATAAATAATACAAAATACATAAAAGCTAACGAGAAATGGAGAAGGGGACTCGCCAAAGACTCTCCCTTCTCTCCCTCTTAACACTTGCGCGGCACTCCTTTTCCTTTTCAATGTGGAGACTTTACACCAATAATATGAAGATTAAAAAAAAAACCGTGTCGACTTCGCAATATATCGTTTCTTTTAAGAATGGAAACCAGTCTTCCATGTCTACGAAGTCTTCATTAGTAGGCACTAGAGAACGATTATGGCAAATAATAATAATAATAATAATAATAATAATAATAATAATAATTTTTTCTGATCTTTTAAAATTTATTATCATATTTTTTAATTTTTATTTATATATAAAATTTCTATTCAGTCACAAATTTTTTGACAAAAATTATATTTTATACATTTTTTTCTTTAAACTCTCATAAATAGTATAATTTAATACATTACACCTTATTAAAAAAATTTAAAATAAAAGAAGTTAGTATAATTTTTTTTTCAAATATCTGAAAATGTGAGTGTATATTTATAAACTTTAAAGAAAGCTCTTGTCTCATTTTAAAATTTAACAAAAAAATTAATTTTTATAAACTTCGAAATATGTAAATATAATTTAGGAAAAGGTTCCAAAATAAAATTTTGAAGTCAAGTGGGTGATACAATGTTTGCCTCCTTCGAAAGAAATTGACTTCCTTGCCAACCTAATGGGTTCTAGAACGCTTATATGAAACCTGGACCACATAACACGTTTGATCTTCCATTGCATTTCATCTGAACCATAAGCTTCGTGTAGACGTGATCGAGTCGGATTTTTTGGGGGTCAATTTTTAAAGAATTTAAATTCAAATTTCAAAAAAATTTATTGTAAAATAAAATCTGAAAGCTTACCCAGGATCAAGTCTATTCGTGTGTGGCCACTAAATGGTATTGATTCAGCATAGGTAATGAAACTTCTGTACAGATGTGAGGTTTAATAATACAAAGTGAGAATTATGTTACAAATATTTTAAAATGTCGCTTCTATAACATGGAGCCCATTTCACACTTATCCTCATTATTTATGCTGCGTATGCACTTGTTGATAAGTTCTAGAACTCTTTAAGTCACCATACCAAGAGCAGCCTTACAAAGACCTGCCGGAAAGAGTCACTCAGTGGAATTTTAACTCCAGTAGAAAATTCAATGCCAAAGTTAATGTGAGGCTTAATAGCGAGAGTAGAAACATTGTGGATAGACCGAAGGAGAGAACGCCTTATTAATAGATAAATTATTAGAAGTAAAACTTTTAATGTAATAATCTCTACATATTAAAAAGTGTGACGCGACATGTGAAGATTGATATATATGAAAATATTGATTCTAAGTTATTAATTTTTGAAGTACAATGTATGGAGTCGTATGATAGAAAGAGTTAGATTCAATCAGATCGATTCTTCAAACAATCAATCGATTAACTTAAACTTCTCCGACAAACTGACCTATTACTAATAGTCCATTTAACGTAGACTTAAAAAATTGAGCCATCGGCACCATAGAATTTTTTTTTCCCATTTCATATTAGTAAAGTTAAAACACCTATATGATAGTGAGACTAATGTTACGAAAGTAAAGAGTCTTGTGACAGAAGTTCTAGAATGTTACTTCTTCAATATTGACTCCTACCTTTACAACATTGATGTCCATTATTCGTGCTTAGTTTGCACCAGAGTTTTTTCCTTCGTGTGTTGAAATTAGTAAAGCCAAACATTTGTATATATGATAGCGACTTCCACTATATGTCAGATGGGTCATGGTGTTGGTATGACTTTAACACCGATAAGTCATTGCAATAATTTCACATACTTTATTAAGCTAAAGGGTCCATAATGGTAGAGTGAAAAAGGCATGGTAGAACTTGCCTAAAGCAATATGTCTACTAGTTCTTGAGAAATTTCTTGAAGGTGTGGGAAGTGATAAAGGTGCAAAGACTCCATTGGCTGCGTCAGATTGAGGGAATCCTCATTTTTATCAGTTAATGAAATATTTTAAAGTAGACAAACTTTTTTTAAAAATATTAAATCAATTAAATATATAAATATGTCAATTATTAAAAGTTAATTCAATCTAATAAATAGACTTATAATATATATATATATATATATATATATATATATATATATATATATATATATATATATATATATATATATATATATATGTCTGACAAATTTTTTATCAAATTTTAATTTTAAAAAATATATTATAAGATCGAAGTTTGAAATTATTTCTATTAATTAATTAAATTTCTCACCAATGAGATATATTTTTAATATGTTTACGAAAATAAATTATGATTCACTTAATATACTTATTTTTTATTTAAATCGAGTATAGTTAAAATTCTCTTGTATCAAACAGGTTTTTTTTAATAAAACCTATGTATCGATGGAATCTTTCCACAAATCTCTCTTTAATTTCCACAAATTTCTCTTTAATTAATTGACCCCAAAAGTCACACTTCACTTGAATTTTTGGAGTGTCCCTAAAGTATGGGCCTATGGGGCCAACACGGCATGCAATTTTCCTAACTTCTCCTTACCACAGCTAGTGCTTTTGCTTTCATCATTCTAGCTTTTGTTGTTTTACTTGTAGATTTGTTCACGCCATGTGATGCATGGCCTTCTCACCCTCGTTACTTGGAAGTAAAGAGGGCTCCCTTGTGCAGGGACAGGTGTTATGGCTCCTCACTAAAAAAAGGGTTATTAGGATTGAAGATAACATAAAAAAAATCATCGAGATAAAATCAAATTTCTTGTCAACAAAATATTATTAAATCCCTTTGTGGTCTTCATAGGACAGAGATTAATGATGTTACTACACAACGAGTACAGTTAGGTATATAATTTTATTTAAATTTAATTAAAAAAATTTTAAAAGTTATTTTTATCTTTGGCAAATAAGTAAAATTTTAATTTAATGTCTTATAAATTAATTATTTTTAATTTAATTCCTCACATATATAAATATTTGCAACATTCCCTTAATTAAATTACCATATGAAATTTATTGTAATTTTTTGTGTGATTTTATCTAATGTGATATATGAATTTATATTCACATGACACTTATATATATAAATTTTATTTTTCAATCAAATTAACATTATTTAAGAGTATTCTATTTACGAGTGTCATGTGAATACTAAATTATTATTAAATGAATGTCAATTTATATATCAAATTAGATAAATATATATAATAGAAAATTGTAATCTCAAAAATGAGTTAAGTTTAATATTAAATTTTGAGAGTGTGACTTAATTGAAAGGTGACAATATAAATACTTTCATACGTGAAAAACTAAATTAAAAATTTATTTATAAGAGATTAAATTAAAATTTTATCTATTTATTAAGGACAAAATATAATTTTTCTAAAATTTTAAGTGAAATTAATCAAATTTTAATAAAAGGGATGGAAGGAGGATGAATGAAAAGGGAACACTTTTCTTTGTTTGATAATTTTAAAATTTAAGAAGAATGGGATAGAAGGAGAATAATATCCCTAGTTTGGTTTAAAAAAAAACGTTTTGTTTCTCTGCAAATTAGAGGTGAAGAGGATGAATACAATTAATTTTATTTTAAAAAGTTACATAAGAAGAGAAGAATAAAAAAGAGAGGAAAAGAGTGCGGGGAAAAATGTTAAATTTAACTAAGAAAAATATATGATGTATTAAATAAAATAAAATGATAATTTATAACATATTTTTATAATTTTTTTAAAACAATTAATTATAAATACTTAGTTTATTAACGTTAAAATGTCCAAAAAAATAATGAATTATATAAGAAAAAATCATTTTTTTTCTCCGAAGTGTTTTAAATTAGTAGCACTTAAATATTATCAGAGTGCATCATTTTGGCTAGTTAAGAATAGTTCATTCTTATTTAGTAAAAAAACTCTAATAAAAAATGTTTCAATCAAGCTTTTATCCTCTCTTTTTTCACCTAAACATACAATGCATTAAAGATAATCTCAATGCTTGTATAAATTAAATAGTGCATCTCAAATATGCTAACAATTAATTTTGGGTTTTATGAAGTAAGCTCTTAACATCAATAAGATAATGTTAGACCTCAGACTTAAATTTTAAAATTCATGGCACTAGAAAACATAGAAGATAAGTTAGAACTTAGAAGCAAAGAAAAGAAAAGGATGTAGAAGACTAGAGGCGATTAGTTGGTGGGATCTCATAAAAGTACTTTAAAGCGCACTCATTAGCCAAAGGAATCGTTCTGAAGTCTTTTCAGTATCACCTTTGATGAAACCTTTTCCAATAGGGCATGCACCTTCATTCCCATTCAATGAGTGCGTTTTTCTTAAAAGATGATCATGTCATGATGCCCACTAATTTTAATTGGATTAAAACATATTTTTTTTATGGAATCAATTTTTTTCTTAAAGTTATAAGGTTAAATTTAATTATAAAAGGTGTACATAATAAAAAGGTATCTTAAATTTAAACTTTTGTTTTCTTCATGTATTAAATGAATATTTAAATTTACCTTTAAAAATTGGTTTAATAGACAAATATTTTAAATTTTAAAATATTTAACAATACATAAATATAAATATATATTAAAAATTCATAACTCTTTTTTTATTGGAAAAATTCATAATGCTTGATTATATATAGCAAGTCAAATATATGAAACTCTTAAAATTTTATTTTTTTCATATTTAAATATTTTATGTAAAAATTTTATATAGTTTAATTAATTATGTCAATTTTCTGAAACTAGAGATTTGATTATATATATGGGAGAATCAGAATTCAAGACCCACAAATCAATTTTTTATTCTAAATTTGGTATTTTTGGTATATAAAAAAAAGTTTGATTTATGTGTCATTGTTTATTATCCTACCAAAGGATAAGACAGATCAGCATTTACAGAATTATTAACTATTTGATATATTTTTGGTGAAAGATGAAGCAATCACGCTATAGGAATTTAACTTTTATAATTTTTTTCTTCAATAAAATTTTATGATCAATCTTCTTAAAATAGTAATATAATTCAGTATAGACTAATTTTATTATTTTAAATACGTTTTCAAATTAAATGAAGAGAGACATAAACCTAATATTTACCATTGATAAAATCTAAATAAAAATGTTATTTTAATTATATTTTATGATTTTATTTATTTTATTGGTATAAAACTATTTATTACTAAACTAATGACTGTCAATGTAACTTCCATAAAATTATTTGCAATAAAAAATATATAAGACAACATATTTGTATAGAACACTAAATTAGTTGCATTGCTCTTGCTACAATTATGGTTTCCCTTTTCTCTTATATTCCTTTTGTGCAGCCATTTATACGCCATGATCTTGTTAGTTGGAAAATGGCTTCCAGAAGCTAACAGAGGGTTGCTTAATTTGTTGCTTAGTGAGATGTATTTAACAACTACCACTATATTCCTGCAGATAGGCTCTAGTTTGTCATATGCTTTCTTGGGTTTCCGTAATTATTTATCTTTTTTTAAAATTCGTTATGTTTCTCCTAATTAAAGTTTAAGATACTTCCTTTCTTGTCAAACGAAAATGGATTTTTTTTTTAGTATTGACATGCTCCTTATTTATTAGATAACTATCGGTAATATCATATTTGATAATAATGATATTGAGTTGAATCAGCACCCTCAAAAATCAAAATACTGTCTGCAGAAGTGTTTAGTATGCGTTGGTACACTAAAGAACAGAACTTGAACCAATCAGGTCAGTATAACTGAATACCAGTTAATTAACTCGGTGTAGAGCTCCTGCAAGTAACAAAAACCGAATCCAATTGTTTCTAGCTAGTGCATGAAGGGACCAAAACACTTATTATTGGTGACTTTTACCCATTTTCTCTCAATAATATCTCTCTCTTGCATACATTATGGCCTTCTAAGCTAACTTGGTCGTTAGAGTTTATAGTAGAGCTCCTACTCAAACATGGTACTCATACATTATGATCCTTAGTGGCACTATCCCTTTCATATTTTTTTATTTAACTTTATTAAATGAAGTAATAGTGATATTATTTAATTAAAATTTAAATCAATGATATTCCAGGACAGAATACGTTAGTCCATCTTATTGTACAAAAGAAATAATATTTGAATGCATTAAAGGTTTTGTTTAAATTCATTAGGGGCTCTTACGACTACCTAGACTTGGAGAATTCCTCTCTCTCAATCTCTAAGTGTTGTTTCTAAAACTCATATGTTAAGAAAGAGACACATGGTTCTAGCAGTGATTGATACGTGATTCTAGCAGTGTTTGATCTTTGACTTATTATGTATATGATTGCTTGATTCTTTCCTTTGTAGTATGAGATGGAAGAGGATTTCCCGCATGTACAGGAAAGATCTCGCGATTGATTTGCTTCCTCCCTTTTGTATATATGTTCTTTTTGGCTTAATGAAACATATCTTTCATTGCAACCAAATTATTATGGTACCAAAGCAGTGAAACACACTCTACTAAACACTTTGCCATCACCACCACCTCTCATGGAGAAAGGTGACGAGATAACACCAGAACAACATGAAGCATTCAGGCTTTATACCAACAGGTATGAAGACCCAAGCAATCCCTACTATCTCCATCATTCGGATCAACTAGGCTTGGTCTTAGTCACACAATTATTGATGCTAGAAAACCATCCCATTTGGAGCCATGCCATGCTTATGGCTCTCACAACAATAAAAAAAGACGGCTTCATCGACGGCACCATTACCAAACCTCTTTTTGGATCTGCAGGGGCATCAAACAGTGGACTCGTTGTAATATTCTTATCAAGGGATGGATTCTCAACACCATTTCACCTAATATAGCACAAAGTGTCATGTACAATGATACTGCCTTTGCACTTTGGAATGAGTTAAAGGAGAGATTTTCTCAAACCAAAAGCGTGCATCTCTTCCATATTGATAAAGAGATGCAAAGTGTGTACAGGAAGGCATGAGCATTGGTGAATACTACACAAAACTAAAGAGCTTGTGGGATAAACGAGATGCCATATCCCTTTTTCTACCTTGTGATGGTGACATAGCAAAGAAATTAAAGGAGTATGAACAAACGCAGAAAACCATCAAGTTCCTCATAGGACTTGATGCAGTCTATATAGCAACTCGTGGACATATCTTACTCATCGAACCTTTTCCTCTGGTAAATAAAGTTTTCTCTCTTATTGTTTAAGATGAAAAACAACAGACAGTTTCTTTGCAGGTAATTAGAAAAATGCCAGATGCTATTGCTTTTGCTGTCAAACGTAGGCCACAAAACTAGAACAAAAACCATTCATCCAAAAGTGCACATCTTAAGTATGGTTGTTGTAACATCACAGGGCAGTCCACTGAAAATTTCCATGCTCATCTCAAGTAAGACTATTATGGTTACAAAGGTCACACCATTGAGTTTTGTCGAAAATTAAAAAGGGTCGCTGCTCATGGAGGCAAAAAGGAAAATTTAAATTCTTTTCCTAAAGCTCACTATGCTGATTGCAAACAAGAGAAGGCTGACACATCTTCTACATCTTACAGTCTTACAATAGAACAATATCATGAACTACTTGCCCTTATTAATCTACCAAGTCAAGTAGCATGGCATATCAAGTGGGTTCTGCCTCAACAGTTAAAAACTTATCAGGTACTGTGATGTGTGCAAATATTATTTCAGAGACTTAATTGATCTTTGACACAAGAGCACCCGATCACATGATCTGCTCATCCAAACTTATGACCACCAGTACATCTTTTAGTCATCAACATGTACATTTACCAAACCATGCCATTGCTTGTGTAATCCATATGGGCACATACGATTTTCTGACAAATTTATCCTTCATAATGTGCTGTGTGTTCCATCTTTCAAATTAAATTTGATATCAGTTGCTACCCTTACTAAGACTTCCTCTTGCCATGCCATTTTCATTAATAAAATTTGTTTTGTTCAGGACCAACGCTAGGGGAAGTTGATTGGGACAAGAATTGAGCGAGAATGAATATACTACTTGGATATTCAGAAAAATGATGGGTGTTGCATAGTTTCAGTTGTCATTTCAACCAGTTCTCACCTTTGACACCAATGCCTTGGCCATCATTTCAAGAAAAGTTTGAAAGCTATGTCTATGGTGGAGATAGTCGTGGGTTAATGGAGTGTGTGTCTATAGCCGCACATGTAGGAAGATGCTAAATTCTAAATATTATTCTTACAACTCTAGTTGTATTAAATATTATAAGAAAAATAATTGAGGAAGAATTTAGGGTGTCTTCCATGCATGAGCGCATTGCTAGAATGATGAGTAATACTGACGACTTCATTGCCTTACCAGGTAGTTTTAGTACTTTGAAGAAAAATTTTCAAATAGTCTCCTAGGCACAATTTAATATCCACCATAAACCCATAGGTTTGTTGAATGTTAACAATTTCTTTGATAATTTTTTGTCTTTTCTTGATCATGCTGTAAAACAAAAGTTTATCTTACACCCAGTATGACGAATTCTCATCCCAGCTTCAAATGCTGATGAATTGATTGATACATTACAAGTGTTTGTTCATATATCTGATCAATTACAGCTCAAATAGATTAGACAACAGAAAATCACAAAAAGCGCAAATTAGAATTAGATTTTCATCTGTAACTCCATTTATTTGATTGAATAAATTTTTATTTTTTGTTTAGTTTGTTGCAGGTTCATCTTTTCCTATATCTCCTTTCAAGTAATATCTCTTTTAATCTTTGTTATTTGCTTTGTATTTGTTATCTTAAAAAAAAGTTGAATGATGTTTTTGGATTAAGCAAAACTAGCACCAATGATAAAAATGGTTTAAAGTGCTTGTAACCTTTGGAAAATAAATGAGTTCTAACTGCTGAACCTAAATTCTATTGTAACCTATGTTTTATCCGAGAATCTCAATACCTTGAGCACTTAATCATTTACATTTGACTGATTGTTTATTCGAAAAAGATTTATGTGATTCAGATATGTTAAGTGATCTCATAAGACTCTAGAACTTATTTAATTGTCACTTGAGGCGAAATCCTAAACTACTCTCCATTTAAGAAATGAATTAGGCATTGTTGGAATCGTTTGACCCTTTCAAACTAACCTATACATTATGCTATCCCTAGTAACCTATTTTGAGCCTATATTTATCCTTTCTTCTACACTTATATTATTATCTAGTCCTTAAATAAAAATATTTTTAACTCGTACCTTTCATTCATAGGAATGATCATTTGAAAAGCTATGATTCAGGGGTGGATGGAAGGAGTTTAAAAAAAAGAACTCCATTAATAAATAAGTTTGGGAGTCTTTACTTAAAAAAAAGAGAAGAGGAAAAAATATTACTCCCTTAATAAATAAGTTTAGGGGTGTTTATGTTCCACAAAAAAAAAAGAGAAGTAGTATAAGCAAGTAACGAAAGTATGAGGATAAGGTTGGAGATAGAATTTCAAAAGTATTTGGGAGGATTTAAATGATCATGTATGTTATAGAGTGAATTGAGCTTTTATTAATATCTTTTTATCTACCTTTAACCTATGCCTTACATTACAAACCTACTAAAAGTCTTAATGATCTTAAATGTTATAATTAATCTACATTAGTGGAGAATGATATAAAAAATAAGCATATGGAGTTTCAAATGTATTTATCTAGAGATTTGTTTTAAATATTTTATTACATAAATTTATTTGAATACAAAAAGTCTAATGTCATAAGATTACCACACACACACACTAGGGATTCAAAGGTAAACCATATGTTGCATTTGAATTGAAGTTCTACATAACCTTAGAATCCTGATATTTTGCTTGGTTGCACATTTTAAATCCTTGAGGAATGTTTAGTAAGCCAAAGACAACTCATCACTCACTCATATTTTAAATTTTGAAATTTGTGTTTTTTGGTTGAGGACAAGCAAAAGATTAAGTTTAGGGGTGTTTGACGAGTGAGTTTTATAACCGTAAATTAGACACTTTCATCTTATATTTTTGTCATATTTAAATATTTATTTTCGTACTTATCTTTCATTTTGTGCATCTTTTACATATAGAGAGAAGAATAAAAAATGAACTCAATTGGAGGAATCAAAGTTAAATTGTAGTTTTTTAAAAATGATGTCTATAAATAGAGCAGACAAAATAAATTCATTGAGGATGGTTGAGTAAGGAGCATTATCTAATTGACTCTTGAGACGCATCCTAATGGATATATGCACCATTTCAATCTTAATTTATAACTACATTTTCAAAAAAAAACTGAAACATAAAGATTTAAGGCAGAATACCTAATGTTAAAAATGTTTCTTGATTGCTCTTCAACTCAATCTTATTGTAGTATTTTGGCTATATCTCAAAAAAAAAGTATCTAATATGTAACAAATTTTGCAGATGAATAGCTAATACAATTTTATACAATTGTTATGTTATGTAATTAGCAAATTTAGACATCCAAAAGGCCAAAATTGAGCTAGAAGAAGAATTTGTTTGTTGTTGTAGTCCAGCCCAACCTTATTATAGTATTTGGGTCGTATCACAAAAATTACGTATTAAATGCATACGAAATTTGGTAGGTGAGTATCTGACACAATTTTCTACAACTTTCATGCTCAAGTAGTCAGCAAATTCGGAAATAAAGGAAGTCAAAATTTGGCTAGAAAAGGATTTATTTGCTGTTGCAATTTAGCTCAACCTTGCTCCAGTATTTTGACCATAAATCACAAATTATGTATCCAATTTACCCATAATTTTATGGCCGGAAATATAAGGAAATTTCCTACAACTTTCATGTTTATAGTGTCAGCAAAATCGGTGGATTTCAAATAGATATTCAAGGTTCAATTTCTGTGCACATGATAGAATTCAAATTGTCAACTTTGTAATAATTCTTACCTAACAATTTTGAAAATTACCACACCTCATTGTATCTATAAATAGAGGGTTTGAGGAGTGAGTTTGAGAGCTTAGAGAAAGTTTGGGAAAGCTTTGTTGGAAACTAAGTTAGAATTATTTATTTTGGATTTAAATTAGAATTTTCTCTCAATTGACAATTCTTGTGGGATCGACTTTGCATACCACTAAATCTATACTCAAATAGATTCGTGCGCTTGCGAGTTTTAATTGAAACAACAACACTTTATCAACTTGGTTAAGACACAATTTGCATCTGACATAAAAATTGGTCACAGTGACAATGGACAAGAATTTGATATTGCCCAAGTATTTTCTAATAAAGGAATCATTCACCATACTAGCTATATTTCTACCCCACAACAAAATGGATTTGTTGAATGCAATTATTGCCACCTCTTCAAGCTAATCTTCCTAAACAATTTTGGGGGAATGTCTTTTTTATGGCTACATATCTCAACAATCGTACACTCACTCCGGTACTTAATGGTACAACACCATATGAAGTTATTTTTGGTAAACCACCTACTTATGAGCATTTACATATTTTTGGATACTTATGTTTTGCCTCTAGCCATCATCTCTGTCCTAGTAAATTTGATGCCCAATCCATTCATTATCTTTTTCTTGGCTATCTATGTGGCAATGATATTAGGTCTATGATTTACAAATAGGAAAAACATTTATATCTCATGATGTTCACTTCCATGAGCATATTTTTCCCTTCTCACTTCTACAACCACTTCTCGACCCATGCTTTACTACACATCATTCATTGATTATGATAATACATGGCCTCATTCTGAGCACCCTATGACACAAGACCGTGCATCCTCATGTTCCTCACCGAACACTCACAACCATGTTACACCTCCACCAATGGATATTGAGACTGACCCTACCACCACCAATATTATCTCAACACAACTCCACTCCACACCTCATTTTGAACAATGGCTGTGACGAACCACACATGCACCCAGCTACCTTCAACAATACCATGTTGAAGCATCCTTTCCATCTCCTCTCTCTCTTTATCTCACTCAGTGTTAATTGACAATAAAGGTATTTCTCATCCCTTGTCTGATGTTATCATGTATGATAGACTCTTGCCTACCTATGGAGCTTTTGTTACCTTCATGAAATTTTGAGAAGATTAAAGAAAAGGAGCAAGAACTATAGAAATTAAGGCAAAAAGTCCAACATCGTAATACCAGGACAGTAAACTAGTTTTTAAAATACAAGTTTAAGTGGGATTGAATTACCTATCACAGCCTTCAAAAAGACCCTTAGGCTATGAATTTAGAAGGAGATGAGCTTAAGCAAACTCTTGGTGGTAGCTTTATTTCCATCTCCAATTTGAGTTGTATTCTTCTTTCTGCTGTGTTTTTATGTTTTCTTTCATGAACTAATTTATTTTCTAGGTCTATGTTGTAGCCTAATTATGAGCCTTTGAGTTGTCTATTCAATTTAATCAATGAATTGATTTCTTGATTGAGTTTTTTATATTGTTCTTAATGCTTCTAATTACTTGAGCAATAATTAGATTATTTGTACATCATAATGAAATTGGAAAGATATTTTAGTTTCTAGTTCATTGTGTAATTGACTATGAATTACATGCGAGATAGGAATATACTTGCATAAGGATATAGTGGATTTGCATTCAAAAGTGTTTCTATTGGACCTTGGAAAGGCTAAGAGACAATTTAGGGATTCCCAACTGGCAATTAGAACTATACATTCTAGGTTAAAGAGATAGATAATTCTAGGGGTGAGCACAACCCGGGTGTAATATTCCGTAATTTTTAAATAATAATATTTTACTATAAGTAAATATATTTTTTATTAAAATAATTTCTGATTTGCTTAAAATAATTATATATGCCTCTAATAAATTTTTGTTTTATTTTTAGAAATATTCTTTCTTTTATTATGCATAAAGATATCTATTTTGTGATTTGTTTTATTAAAATTTGAATCAAGAAAAGACATGGTTTAAGAATGCAACTAAATTTTTGCAATAATATAAATTTTCAAAAAATTTTGGGATATTTTAGGATGAAAAATAGTATTTATATGTATATACATATAAATAAATCATATTATTTAAATATTAAATAATATTAATATTAATAAATAAAAATAAAAAGGAAGCATAAGGAAATGGGGAGGGGAGTGTAGCATAGGGGAAGAGAAATTTTCTTTCTCTCTCTAACTTTTACTTTCTCTCTAAGATTTCTTCCATTCTAAACATCCAATTGAGATACCGGAGATACCGTTGGACTCGTAGCGACGGGAGCTTCAAAACCCACCAATCAATTTCGTCGGAAGTTCGTCGAAATTTTGTCGAAAAATTATGAATAGTAACTTATAGGTAATTTTTCTAAAATGCTGAATTTTTTATGGTTTTTCAACCTTTCAAGTTAGGAGTTTTGTTAAGGATATAGAGTATTGGTTGTAGGATAAATTTCACAATCAAACAACATGATTTGGTGCTTTAATTTTGCAAAATTTACACCGGTGAATAGTAACTATAAACAGTGTGTGAACAGTGTCCGAACAGTATTTCTGGCGTAAATAATGATTTCTATCATATTTTAGGGCTGTCTAACTTGAAGTCCTTACTAGGTGAGTAGATAATACTTACTATAATATGATTTTTAGCTATTCATTTAATATATCCACATGAGACATTACTACTAATGTGAAACTCATTTATTTTAATTACCATTATGTATTTCAAAACAGGACTCTTAGTATAAGCCTTAGGAATGCAGAACAAGCATCATATTTACTTTATTTCTCTATTGATATTAATTTATACTGATTGAGAATATTCAAAAATTGTTGTGAATCATGGTGATGTTTATATTCCACATAAATTGATAAATGTTTTTATGAGGCACATGTGTGGGTCTATGGATATAAATATACAAGTTAAGTTAGTATTGTTATGGCTATTGTTGATCAGTGGAGATATGATTTTCTATAAGTGACATGATCTTTTATTTATCTCTTGCATTTCTTGTTATTTCTTTATTGCATATATACAGAGGAAACTAAACTAGAAACATTGGAAACTAGCAGTTGTGAATGCTAACCCTAGTGCATCTTGAGTGCTATGTAACGGACTTTTGTCTAATTGATTGTGTGGGTTTTTGCCTGATGAATGGTGTGGGCTTTTGCCTGATAGATTATTGTGTGGGCTTTTTTCTGATGGATAATTGTGCGAACTTTTGTCTGATGGATAATTGTGCGGGCTTTTACCTGATGGATGATTGTGCGGGCTTTTTCCTGATGGATTACAAGCTTTTGGTCTGATTGATGGTGAACACTCCCTTTATTGCATGCTTGAGAAATGGATGTGGTTCTAATATAGTGAAAAACTCTAAACTTATTTGATATTTATGTCTCTTAATATTGAAACTATCTTGTTATTGATCTTCCAAACATATGATGCATATGGCATTCATCTTTTCCTTACATTAAATATTTACTTGTGAAGGAAAAACTTGTGCCCTGCTTGTCCTGTTTCCGTTATGGTAAGAATTACCTACTCACTGAGTTGTCAAACTCACTACACGATATTTCTATATTTTTCAGATAAGAATACAGATTTTGTTCAGTCTCCTACAGGTAGCTGGTCAATTAGGCGACACATTTTATGGGTGAATCAACTTTATTTTAAAGACTCTCAGCTTTTGACTTATGTTGTATTTTTCACTCTAAAGTTGCTCCATATATCACAGGCAGGATCTCAGCTTCCATTTTGCATAATATTTGTGTATATTTTAAGATAATTGAAATTATATAATGTAGAAGTTAAGTTCTCAAATGAATATATAATTATGAGTTGGTTACAATTTATCTTAATTGTGAGAAATTTTATTTATATGTATCAAGAAAGAGGCTTACGGGACGAGATTATTCTCAATACCCGTGCCAGTTATGTACTCCTAACTTGGGGTCGTGACAAAGTTGGTATCAGAGCCCTAGGTTTCCCTGTGGTCTAATGGAGCAAAGAATTCTTTAATAGGACTTTGAATATGGATATGAGCCGGACATATTTATAATCAAGGTGCTATTGAGAGATTCTGTAGGTTGTCGAAATTTCTTCTATTCAGAGTTAATTTTCTTTTATTGTGTCATAAGTCAATTGTTCAAAAATGTTTTGAATGATGAATTGTTCTAAATAGTATGAAAGAGTTAAAAATAAAGTGATGGCTAACATTACATAGCAATGATTCTTTCTGTTTGATTTGTATTATACAATATTGTGGCATAATTGTGTTTATTTAGTTGATCATGATTAGCATATATTCTAGTGACAGTTATAATTTGTACTGGTATATGCATGATAGTACTAACAAATTGTACCCAACATTCTATGTTACTGTATACGAGCTGTAAAAGTTAACATCTTATCCTAGCTATTTATAGCATAGAAAAGTTACAATGGGGAATGACCCTTAGAGTGGGAAAAGTGATCTTAAAAGGTCACATGGCAAGCAGGTTCATACTGACCTATTTATAGCATAGAAAAAAAAAGTTATGAAATAATGTGCAACGAGTTAGTTGAGATATGAAGTTTGCGTAATACAGTTAAACAATCATGCATTATATTGATGAGATATGGCTTATATGCCATGTTTGTAACATAATATATGCATTAAATATGGTATATGCTTATACTTGAAAATTGCATTGAATGGTTAAGAATTTTTGCATGGAATGACTTGGTTCATAGAGTTATTTTGGCTATGAAATATGATATCTATTTTGTGCACTTGTTTGGATATGTTTCATAACTATTCTCTGTTAAATGGCAGAACTAAGATTTTTGTTGAAAAAAAATGGTATATCCATTGTTAAAAGCTGTACCATAGATGAAATAATATCTCATATATGGGATTGCTGTAGGATGTGCTACAATGATTGAGACGAGAAAAATTTTCTTTCCTTGATACAAAGAGACCGTAGTAAGGTGTCCAGTAATCTAATCTCTGCTTTAGCAGCCCATAAGTCATTGCAAAAAGGTGCCAAGGATATTTGGTAGTGGTCAAGGATATAGATATAAAATACATTAATGTAGATCAAGTTCTGGTGGTTAGAGAATTCTCTAATGTGTTTCCTGAGTTTTTAGGATTATCCCTAAATGATAAATGAAATTTGGTATTGATTTTCTTCTTGGAACCCAACTAATATTTATACCTCATATAGAATGGCAACCACTAAACTTAAGAAATTGAAGAATCAGTTGCAATATTTGTTAAATAAGGGATTTATACACCCTAGTACTTTTTTTGGAGTGCTTTAGTCCAAATTGTGAAATGGAAGAATGGATTGCTGCGGTTGTACATAGATTATAGACAGTTGAATATGGTGAAATTGCGTAATAAATACTTATTACCTTGTATAGATGATTTGTTTGACCAACTATAGGGTGCTCAATGTTTTCAAAGATTGATTTGAGATATGAATATTATCAATTGAGGAAAAGGGAAGAGAATAATCTTAAAACAGCTTTCAGGACTCAGTATGAGCACTATAAGTTCTTAGAAAAGTCATTTGATTTAACAAATCCCTAGCTGCACTTATGGATTTAATAAATAGTAATTAAGTCATTTTTGGATTAAATTGTAAATGTATTTATTGATGATATACTAGAATATTCCAAGAGTTTAGAGGATCATAAACAACATTTAAAGATAGTTTTACAAACTCTAAGGGAGTATGTTTGGCAAAGATGGTATCCAAATAGACCCTAAGAAAGTAAAAGTGGAACAACAATGGCTACATTCTACTACAATTATAGATGAAGATCTAAATCCAATTTACGCTTCTTGTGGTTGTCTGTCGTCCATTCTATTTGAGCTATAGTTAGATCAGCTACATGAACATATGCTTGTAAGGCATCAATCAACTCTTCAGCATTTGAAGCCGAGATGAGAATTCTTCGTACTGAGTGTGTGATAAACCTTTGTTCCACAGCTTGATCTAAAAAAGACAACAAACCATCAAAGAAGTGATTAACATTTAACAAATCTATCAGTTTATGATGCATATTCAGTTGTGTCCAAGAGACTATTTGAAAAATCTCCTCTAAAGTACCAAAACCACCTGGTAAGGCAATAAAGGCAACAACATTGCTCATCATTCTAACCATGCGCTCATGCATAGAAGCTACCCTAAATTCTTCCCCAACTGTTTTTCCCAGGATGTTTGATACAGCTAAAACTGTAGGAATAATACCTAGAATTTGGTATCCTCCTACATGTGTAGCTGTAGACACACACCCCATTAACCCACGGTTACCTCCACCGTAGACTAAATGAATTTTTCTCCTGGCCAGCACCATACTTAGATTTTGTGCTGATTTCACATACTCTCCATCTTTTTCAAGACTGGAACCACAAAAGACACAAATATTTTGAAATTGATGAAATGCGAGTCCCTCCATAGTTGCACACATCTTAACTTTGAGTATGAAAGTAAAGATACTAACATGTATATTTATAGAACTCAGAGAAAGGCATACTTATGATAGTTATGTGAATAGACCGAGTATAATTAGAACAGCTATGTGAGTGATTGGTGGATATCAGCTAAATTGAAGGTGAAAATTTTCAAAAATGACGGCAAGCATGTATATGTACAATAGCTATGATTGTGACCTATATTAAGCATATAAAGAGAATAAGATTAAGGCATCACCAGGAATTTTCTTTTCCTTGTTGTCCTTTATAAGGAATTGGTGTCTTGATCCTTGTAGGGAAATTGTAGGTGATAAGCTTCATTGTAAAAAAAGAAAAAAAATGCAAACCAATTAATTGTTGAAGAGGGACAATCAAATTGTTTTTTTTCCAATATCCTTGCCAGTCGACTATCAGTATTATTAAGTCGACTAGCTATTTTGAGAATTTTTAATTTGGACTGGTTATTTTACAGTTGATTGATTACATCTATTTTGAAGCAATCAACTGCATCCTACCAGTTAACTATGTATTCTTTGTTTTTCACAGTCTTTTATAAGCTCAGAAATATATTTTTTTCATGTGATATTCTTCCGCCGAATAACAGTACCTTTGAATTAGATTTTGGCACATATATTCAAAACTTGCGGCCACCGATTTTACCAAAATAAGAGCAAGATTTTGTTTACAAATTTTCAAGAATTACGACCACCGATTTTAATTTTCTTTCAATGTTTTGTCCAAACTTCTAACTTCCTATTTTGGCACCATGCTCTATTATGTATTCCTCTCTTTCTACTGAGTCATCCTTGATTAATGTTTGGCATTAAATGCAAAGTTCTTATTCTTTATTACAAGGAATGTTAATTTATTTTCTTGAAAACTCAATTATTATGGTGTCCAAGTGGTTAGTAGGTTAAAGTAATGGAGAATATTTTGAAAACCATGTTAAAAAATAATGTAAAGCGATCAAGGTACTTGTGTTAAGGGTTTATACCATGCTAAGTTGAGTCTAGTATCTAGAATGTCAATTATGTTGGTATTAGAAATTCACGTGTGAATAATTGTTGAGAAAGGAGATTTCAGAATAAGCAATAGATATAATATGGCTAACTCAAAATTGATAATGCTAGTTTGGAGAGCATGCTTCAAGCATATGTCTTTGAGTTTGGTAGGAGAATCCTTAGTAGAATTCACCTATAATAAAGTGATATTAGATAATGAAAAGCCTTATGAAAGAGGTAATGAGGTTTGGAAAGAAAGAAAAAGTTAAGCTATAGTATATAGACTCTTTTGAAATTTTGGACAAAGTATGCATAGTATATATCGCCTAGTTTTACTATCAGGATTAAGTGATGTTGGTATAGTCTTTCTTGCATTAATGTTAAGAAAGTACCTATCAGATTCTTCTCATGTTATCGAATTTCAAGAAATTCAATTGAACAAGAACTTGATTTAATTATGAGAAAAAAAATCAATGATTATTGTTGATTGATAAGTGAAGAACTTATGTTTGAAGGAAATTTCTATGGCTAAGGTTATATGGAAAAATCACACAAGAAAATAGATATTCCTAATAGCTTGAGTAGTGAAGTTAATAACTGAAATTTATGCCTTGATTTCATTCCTTATTTGTGATAGGATGAGTTGAAATTCAGGGACCAAATTTCTTAATGGGGGAAGAATGTAATATCTCGTAATTTTTAAATAATAATGTTTTGCTAAAAGTAAATATATTTTTGATTAAAATGATTTATGTTTTGCTTAAAATAATTATATATGCCTCTAATAAATTTTTGTTTTATTTTTAGAAATATTCTTTCTTTTATTATGCATAAAGATATCTATTTTGTGATTTGTTTTATTGAAATTTGTACCAAGAAAAGACATGGTTTAAGAGTGCAACTAAAGTTTTGCAATAATATAAATTTTTAGAAATTTTTGAGATATTTTAGGATGAAAAATAGTATTTATATGTATATACATATAAATAAATCATATTATTTAATTATTAAATAATAATATTATTAATTAAAAAAAAAAAAGGAAGCAGAAGGAAACAGGAAAGGGAGTGCAACGCAGGGGAAGAGAAATTTTCTTTCTCTCTCTAACTTCTACCTTCTCTCTAAGATTTCTTCTATTCTAGACATCCAATTGAGATACCGGAGGTACCGTTGGACTCGTGGCGACGGGAGTTTCAAAACCCACTGATCAATTTCGCCGAAAAATTGTGAATAGTAACTTATAGGTAATTTTTCTAAAATGCTAGATTTTTATGGTTTTTCAAGCTTTCAAGTGAGGGGTTTTGTTAAGGATATAAAGTATTGGTTGTAGGATAAATTTCACGGTCAAACAACATGATTTGGTGCTTTAATTTTGTAAAATTTACTTCGGTAAATAGTAACTATGAACAGTGTATGAACAATGTCCGAACAATATTTCTAGTGTGAATAGTGATTTCGACAGCTCATGAACAGTATTTTCTGGCCGTGAACAGTGCCAGCATTGACCAAACTCCCGGGGTCATTTCTTAGATTTTTGGACCTTCCAGACACGTTTTTGAGGTCTAATTGATCAAATGCAGATTAGAAAAATATATTTTAGGGTTGTCTAACTTGAAGCCCTTACTAGGTGAGTAGATAATACTTACTATAATATTATTTTTAGCTATTCATTTGATATATCCACATGAGACATTACTACTAATGTGAAACTCATTTATTTTAATTACCATCATGTATTTCAAAACAGGACTCTTAGTATAAGCCTTAGGAATACAGAACAAGCATCATATATACTTTATTTCTCTATTGATATTAATTTATACTGATTGAGAATATTCAAAAATTGTTGTGAATCATCGTGATGTTTATATTCCACATAAATTGATAAATGTTTTTATGAGGCACATGTGTGGGCCTATGGATATAAATATACAAGTTAAGTTAGTATTGTTATGGCTATTGTTGATCAGTGGAGATATGATTTTCTGGAAGTGACATGATCTTTTATTTATCTCTTGCATTTCTTGTTATTTCTTTATTGCATATATACAGAGGAAACTAAACTAGAAACATTGGAAACTAGCAGTTGTGAATGCTAACCCTAGTGCATCTTGAGTTCTATGTAACGGACTTTTGTCTGATTGATTATGCAGACTTTTGCTTGATTGATTGTGCAGGCTTTTGCCTGATGAATGGTGCGGGCTTTTGCCTGATAGATTATTGTGCAGGCTTTTGCCTGATGGATAATTGTACAGGCTTTTGCCTGATGGATAATTGTGCAGGCTTTTCCTTGATAGATTACAAGCTTTTGGTCTGATTGATGGTGAACACTCCCTTTATTGTATGCTTGAGAAATGGCTGTGGTTATGATATAGTGAAAACTCTAAACTTATTTGATATTTATGTCTCTTAATATTGAAACTATCTTGTTATTGATCTTCCAAACATATGATGCATATGGCATTCATCTTTTCCTTGCATTAAATATTTACTTGTGAAGGAAAAACTCGTGCCCTGCTTGTCCTGTTTCTGTTATGGTAAGAATTACCTGCTCACTGAGTTGTCAAACTCACTACATGATATTTTTACTTTTTTCATATAAGAACACAGATTTTGGTCAGTCTCCTACAGATAGCTGGTCAGTTAGGCGACACATTTTATGGGTGAATCAACTTTATTTTCAAGACTCTCAGCTTTTGGCTTATGTTGTATTTTACACTCTAGAGTTGCTCCATATATCACAGGCAGGATCTCAGCTTCCGTTTTGCATAGTATTTGTGTATATTTTAAGATAATTGAAATTACATAGTATAGAAGTTAAGTTCTCAAATGAATATGTAATTATAAGTTGGTTACAATTTATCTTAATTGTGAGAATTTTCATTTATATGTATCAAGAAAGAGGCTTACGGGACGAGATTATTCTCAATACCCGTGCTGGTTATGTACTCTTAACTTAGGGTCGTGACACCGTGCAACTTGTTTAGACCCATTCTAAACTGACTAAAATGTGAGTCTTCTGGTGGACAAATTCGGGTCAACAGGTTATATTAGATTAAGTGTTTTTTAATTTTCGAGTTCAGGCAGTTGGATAGGGTTGGGAGATAGTAAATCTTTTGAACCCGACCCGACCAAAGAAATATAATAAATACAATTTTTGAAGTATACTACACAACAAAATGCCTTTGGCTTGTGGGTTAGGAGCTTACATTTCAACCGTGGGGTATTAGGTTAGAGACTATGCCTTTTTTTCTATTTTTTAAAGACAAAACGATGTCATTTATATTAGCTATATATTCTTCTCCCACAATTTACAACCCTAATTCGCAAATCTTCTTGCGGCATCCCAGGCTTCCAGGCTTGCTCCCAATTCTCACAGTGTTCCAGGCATGCTCCTGATGCCTCAAGTCACAAGCTTTCTCTCGATGCCTTTGTCTCACACTCGCTTCATCTTGATGCCTCGATCTCGTCTCACCCTAGCAGTGCAAAATCTTCCTAACTTATAGTCCCCGCCTGAAGCCTCTACGTCAATGGTAGCTAGAATTTTTCTTCCTCATCTCTAGTTGCCAACATAAGTACTTTACTCATCAGCTCAACATTCTTCTTTCTTTAAAGCCCTGGCCATAGCTTGAGATTTTATTGTTGATTGTTAAATTGATTGTATGAGGCTTTAAGCTATAGATCTTTCCTTTAAGCAATTAGCCAAGCTTTTCTTTGATGTTGCTCACTTAATGCAAAAACAATTTGATGCTTACCCTTGAATGCTCTGTTCAAGCTATGTTTTTTGCCCAAATGCCACTTTACAGTTTGCTTAATGCTTGAAATGATTCAATCTAACCAATTAATGCTTGAACCAACTTAACCCGATGTGGTCAAATTGCCAGATATCACGATCAATTTCGGGTGAGCAATTTCCATCCCGTTCATCATTTGGTCAGACTGAGATTATACCTCCATCCGATTAAACCCGACTGTTGATCAACCCCTAGATAATTCAAAGTGGATTCATTATGGTTCAATCAAAATCCCTAGATTCTTGATCAATTGATTTATTCTAATTTTCTTTTGCTTCCTTTAATTTAATTTTTATTTTATTTTATCCTTAATCAATTTAATTTGAATCATTCAATTGGAACTAGGATTAGCATAAGTGAAATAATTAAAAACATCAACCCTCGTGGGAACAATATTTTATATTCACATATAGAATTTTATTGCTTGACAATGACAGTGTACGCTTATACTTTTGAATTATTCATGAACAATTGAGGTAAGATAGGTGATAGGCACATATTTATACGTGTATATGACATTTTAACTTGATGTTTAAATTGATGTTTGATCAAAAAATAGCAAGAAACATGGTTTATGATGTGTAAATATGTTACAGGGAATAAAGACAAGTGAATTGGTAAAAAAGGAAGAAAATAGGGAGAAAAACTAAAGTGGAAAAATAGAAGCTCTCACATCACAACGATCCAATCATAGCATCGCAATAAGAAGAAATCTAGAAAAAAAAAATCTCAAACTCTAGAGGGCTAAATGTCATGATAGGGAAATCTTAGCATCGCGACACGAGGACGTGCAAAACAGTGCAAGGAATCCAATAACTTTGGTGTCACAAAAGGGAAATCCTAGTGTCATGATACGAGCCAAGAGTTTTAGTTGATAACAGTTCTATAAATGGTGACGTTGTAATGGGGCAACCCTAGTGTCATGACGCGAGTGCTATAGAATAAAATGTATCTAAAAAATTATCATATCTTCTTATTTTTTTTAGTTTTTCCAACAGCCTTGTGAGGCTAAACACTTTATTTGGTTTAGGGAGATTGAAACCTCAAGAATTCTATGCATTGTGAGACTTGATTTAAGGTTTGATTGTTCAATTTTAAGTTGAGCCTTAATTGTTTATCTATTCTTCATCTCATGATTTCTTCATTTGATTGCTAAAAGGTCTATTGGTATATTACTTAATTTAATCTACTATTGAATCATATATTGAACAAAGTTTTGATCACTATGGTTTAAAAGGAAAATAGAATCGCGGTTGTATGATTATGAACTGTTTATCTTATGAAGAATAATTAACTAAATTAAACATAGTGGATTAGTTATTTTGTGTAACTTTACCAGTCTCTCTAGTTCTTAAGGTAATTGTTAAGTTCAATTTTACCAATTGGCTAAGATTTCTTATCAATTAAGGTTGACTGAGGCGATTGTTGTCAATTTACTAAACATAAGGAGGGACAAGAATTGTAATCCAATGGTAGATATTTAATACAGAATTGATTATATTGTCGATGATCAATGTGAATTCTTGATGTGGATATTGACCTGACCAATGCTCATATCAATGAATTATCTCCGTATTCTTAGATTTACTTTTGAATTTATCCTATAATTTGTTTTACTGTATTTAACTCCCCTCATACTTCACAAAAGATAATTGTAGTATCTGCGGGATCAACCCTTACTCCCACTATTACAGGCTAGTCTTGAGATTAGAGTGCTTGTGGCAACATCTGCCAATTGGCTCTTGATGAGTTAGCTACTATCATCCATGGTTGAAACCATTCTTACAAGAATAGTGGGCAGTAACTTAAACTTCCAAATCTGGAATAAGTTGAAGACATTCTTATCTATACAAACCCAAGCAAAGGCGAGGCAGCTTCAGTGTTAATTAAGAACCATCAAGAAAGGAAATAATTCGATTAGTGAATTCATGGTACAAATCAAGAAGATATTTGATTCTTTAGAGGTAATAGGAGAACCAATTAATGAATGTGGAAAGATAGAAGTAATTTTTGAAGCTCTTTCTAGTGTGTATGATGGTTCTTTATAATGGCCCAAGAAGAGAGTTTAGAGAAAGAAAAACTAGAAATACATTCTATAAACCAGCAAATTCTTATGGTACACACAAACATGAACAATTCGAATAGTAGAGCTTACGCTAGAAATTGTAATAGCAAAGAAAATCTTTCTGGAAATTCTGGTAGATGTCACATTGGTTTTGTAGAGGAAACAATGACAATTGGAATAGAGGTTATGGAAAAGGTCAATTTAGTCAAAAGGCCAAAGGTAGAGGTTTCGGTAGAAATTTCCATAACAAGCCCAAATGCCAAATTTGTGCAAATTTGGGCTTATGGCCCTTTAGTATTTTCACTATAATGGGAATTATCCTAGGAGTGATAGTACATCTCAATTTCATGGGAATCATAATCAAAAATTAAGTGAACATTCTGCTCATTTGGTTTAGGTTTTAAATGCCTTAACAGCTATTGGTTCTTCCTCATCTACTGATTAGCAGCACTGGTTTCCTTGCTCTGGTGCTATCGTACATGTTACTTCTGACATTGGAAAATTAAAAATTAGTAATTATTTTATGGGGTAAGATAAGCTATATATGGGAGATGGTTTAGGTTTTTCAATCAAGCACATTAGCACCTCTCTCATTCAAACTCCCCACAATTCCTCTCTGTTAGCCTTAAATAACTTGTCGAATGTCCCTAACATGATTAAGAATCTGATTAGTGTGTCTCAAGTTATTAGAGATAATGGTGTTCATTTTTAATTTCATCCTCATGATTGTTTCGTCAAATCTTAGGATACATACAAGGTTTTGCTATAAAAAGCAATTAGAGAATATTCTGCAAATTTAATTACTAGAAATAGTTTATTTGTAAAGTGGCATAATAGATTTGGCCATTGTTCCCTACCTATTGTAAATCATATTTTGACTAAATGTAATATCCATACTATGAATAAAAGTACAGTAACATTTTGTGAAATCTGTTGTTTGGGTAAAGCTCATAAGCTACCTTTTTCTGCCTTGACAACTTTACTAAAGACATTTAGAATTGATGTATACTGTTGTATAGGGTCCTTAATCTATTATCTCCTCCAATAGGTTTAAGTATTACATAGTTTTTCTTAATGCATGTGCCAGTTCTAGTTGGATTTATTTTCGAAAGCAAAATTCAGGAGTTGTAGTCGCTTTTATCAACTTTGTACAAATAGTTTATTTGCAATTTAATTGTAAGATTCAGATGGTGCAGTTATATGTTATGGGTGATTTTATTGTATTCACACCCTTTTCTTACTCAAAATGGTATACTACATAAGATTACATGCCCATATATTTTAAAACAAAATGGAAAAGCTAAGAGAAAACACAAACATATAACTAAAATTGGGTTTTCTCTTCTAGCTATTGCATACATGCCTTTCAAATTTTAGGATAATGCTTTTAGAACTACCACTTATATCAACAATGGTTGCCTACTCCTCTTCTATCCTTAACCTTTTCAAATGAGGTATTATTTCAATCTCTCCCTAATTACTTAAATTTTAAAGTATTTGGATGAGCCTACTATCATTTATTAAGACCCTATCAGAAACATAAGTTAAGCTTTAGATATTCCAAATATACTTTCCTTAGGTATGCTCATAATCACAAAGGGTTCAAGTGCTTAGACCCTTTTGGCAGGATTTATCCTTCAAGGCATGTAACATTTGATGAAACTAATGTCCCTTTCAAACACTCAGTTCCTACTACTACTTCAACCCTTCAATACCATTTACACCTAAGCCACAAGTTTCTATTCCTTTAGTTACAAAAATTATTCTTAATAATCCAAACCCTGCCTCAAGTCCAAACATTATCCAAGGTCAAAACATTGTCTTAACTCCAAATATTGTTCCTAATATCTTAAACACCAAACCTACAGCCTCAAAATTTATCCCAAACACATACATTACACCTACTACTGTCCATAATGCCTATCCTATGGTTACAAGACACAATGCTACAACAGTCCAACCTACAACACTAGTAAATATTGTAAAACCCAAATTAGTAAAAGGGCCTTACAAAGTATAGAATGGTGTGCTACAATAAGAGATAAGTATGATACATTAATGAGAAACAACACTTGGTCATTAGTTGAGCTCCCTAAAAATAAAAATTCCATTGGGTGTACATGGTATTCAGAGTTAAGATCAACCCAGATATCTCATTAAAAAAGTACAAAGCTCGATTAGTTACCAAAGCCTTCCATCATAGACCAAGCATGGATTTCATAGAGATATTTAATCCTATAGTGAACCCAATAACTATTAAAACTATTGTTATCCTAACTATTGCCAAAGGTTGGGTATTACACTAAGTGGATGTAAACAGTGCTTCCTCAATGGCATTTTAAATAAGGTGGTATATATGTCTCAACCATAAGGGATTGAGTCTTCTAATAAGAAGTTGGTATATAAGCTAAAAAAAGTCTGTATATGGACTCAAACAAGCCCCAGGTTCCAATTTGAAAAACTAAGTCAAACCTTTGTCTTTCTTGGGTTTTTCACCTCAAAATATAACAAATTTATTTATAAAAAGTGGCAATACTACTTTTCTTGTTTTAGTCAATGTATATGACATCATTATTATTAGAAATTATGCTAATTCAATTGCTTAACTAGTTCAACAACTTAATTATATTTTCCTACTTAAAGATCTTGGCAGATTAAACTATTTTTTAGGGACTGAAGTTAAATATGTAGCAAATGGTTCCCTCATTCTCTCTTAGGAAAAGTATATTAAACATCTACTAGTAATGGTAGGAATGCAATATGCTAAACTAGTTCTTACTCCTCTATCAGTAAGAACAAAGTTGATTATAGCTAGTTCAAAGCCATTTGATAATCCTACCCTATAAAGAAGCATAGAAGGTGCATTGTAATACATTACCATTATCAGACCAAAAATAGTATACTCAGTAAATAAGATATTTCAATTTAGGAAAACCTTAATGGATAAACATTAGACTACTATAAAAAGACTCCTAAGGTATCTTTCAAGCACTTTAACATTTGGCCTGGCCTTCACCAAGTTTGCATCTCTAGATTTAGTGGCATTTCTTATGCTGACAAGGCTAATGACTTAGATGACAAAAGAAGAATCTCTAGACCATGTGTTTTCTTAAGAGCAAATCATATTTCTTTATCTTAAAAAGGTAGCCTACTATATCTAGATCATCTACTGAAGTTAAGTATAGAAGCCTTGCAAACTTGGTGGCTAAAATGGTTGGGATTTAGTTACTACTCTATGAACTTAGAGTTTTTGTTGTAGTACCAAAGTTGTATTGGGAAAACCATGGCACTATTTTACTTAATGCCAAGCTAGTGCTGCCTTAAAAGACAAAGAACCTTAAGTTCGATCTATATTTTGTTAGAGAGAACGTCATCAAAAAGGAAATGATAGTGTTGCCCAAAATCAACTTGTTGATATCCTCATAAAGCCCTTGCCAAAAAACTAGTTTCTATTTCTTAGATTTAAACTCATAATTGCTAATACAGCAACCCTGAATTTGAGGGAGGATGTGAGATGATGTAAATATAAACATTTTTTAAGGTTAGTTTTGTAAATTTCCTATTATAGCATTCAGTTGAGTTAGTAGTTATAAATCAACTTCTATAAATAGCAATATTTGTGTAACAATGCAATTCAAAGAAATAAATCTAAAATTCATTTCTCTCTTTTTTCCTTTCTCTTTCTCTCTTTCCTTCTCTTCCTTCCTATGGTAGTCATTACTATATCCAGATCTTCAACAAAGGCTAAATATAGAAGTCTTGCGAACCTAGTTACTGAAGTTACATGGATCCAATCCTTGCTTCAAGAGCACAGAATTTCTATTAACTCCCCTAAAGTCTATTGTGATAACCTTGGCATAGTGCTGCTGAGTGTCAATCTAGTGTTGTATTCAAGGACTAAACACCTTAAACAGGATTTATTCTTTGTTAGAGAAAAAGTCATCAAAAAGAAAATTGAATTTTTGCACATTTCTTCTTAAAACTAGCCTGTTGGCATTTTGACAAATCCATTACCAATCAACTAGCTTTTGATATTAAGGTCTAAACTTAGGGTTACATATGGAACATTCCTGAGTTTAAGGGGGGATGTAAGGAGATAGGTTCTGTTGAGTAATAACAGTTAGAGCAAGTGGTTAGTAGTTAATTATTACAAATAGCTTTATATAGGTTCTCTTCTTTATTTATGCGTTCTCTTCTTTACTAAAATCTATTAATGGATTTCACAATCTAACAAAAACTATAATACCATATAACTGATGGAAAACAAGAAGAGAAAACAAAAGATAAATCACAATTTCTTAATAGTGAAATCTCAATATATTAATTTATCATAAGAAAGGGGTAACTATTTTATTTGTTAAAGCCATATAAATAGGTAAAGAAAAAAAGAAAATCCTAATCCTAATGAAATATTGAAACATAACTCTTAATCCTAATAAAATAGTATGAAAAACTAATTCTAATACTAATGGGATAACAATTTCCTAGGCTCAAATGTCTTTATTGACAACTACTACCTAACCTAGCATTACTCCCAATTATTTAATTATAAAGCTATAATTATCTCAAATATTTAAATAATAATTCTCCATTATCTTTATGCATCAGTCTCCTCTTTGTTGGCCTTATAGTCCCATGCTATAGGTTTTGATCATGACAAATGTGTATGTTTTCATGTGTGTTTATCTATCATATATGTTGCAATTATATGTACTTATTTGACTCTATTTAATAGGCATGATGTTGTTCTTTAACATGTTATACCTTACCTTTGAATCATGCTCTATGCATTATCCTTGAGTTATGCTTGCATATAATATATATCCAGTAGTGTTGCAAAATACTTATATCGTATAAAAGTAAATATATGCTAGAATTATGTATTGCTCTTTGGACTAATCACTTGGCTTACAAGTTGAACTTTTTTTATAGGTTGGCTTAAAAGCAAGAAACGTGGAGAATGATACTCTATGATATAAACAAAAAGGTGTGAAGTAATAAAAACTTTGAAGATGCATCAAGCTATCATAAAGATATCAAAGGATTGCATTAAAGGCTTACATGGAATCAAGACAAAGGAACCATGCTTGAAGTTTTTTTTATCTCTTAGGTTTCCTTAATCTTAGTTTTTACGTAAAAGAAAAACTTCAAGAACATTTTAGCTCTTAAATTGATTTTAAAACTTTTAAGTATTGGTTTTCTAAGTTTATTGGTTATCTAATCTATAAAAGTGCTCAAAACTATGTTTTTCAAAGTATTATAAAAGTTTGCTGAGTTTAACAAGCACCTATAGGATTATATTAGAGTAATTTTATAAATTAAGTGACCAAAAAGTGCCTATTATTGGCCTTATATGGTTAATAGCTTCTCGATTTTGAAATATAATAGTTAGAACCACTAACTGGCGCCTATAGTAGCTTGTGGATGCCTATGGTATTATGGAAATTGAAATTACAAAACAACAAGTGCCTATAGACATTTTGGAAATCTAGAATCAAATATTGTACATTATAACATGTGGCTATAGACTTTAAAATTCGCCTAGTGATCAATCAGAAAAGAAATTTATAACCTTACAACAATCGAATTTCATTTAATTTCATGGTAAATGATCCCCAACGACTATAATCTTCATTTCCCATAAATCCCATGTTCCATTAAATGTTGAAAGTCAGAAAAATCATGCTTAAACTTTCATTTAACCTTTGACCTCTTGAATCTCTTTGTTTTACTTATACAAGCTAAAATTGTATTGCTTACACTCTTTGAGAGAATTTTTGTTGAACCTATTCGCATTCATTCATGAGGTGTTACTCAAGGGGAGGTCCCTTGAGGTGTTTGGGAGCAGAAACCCAATGTGGTTTGTTGTAAGTGTTGTAAAAGTGTGAGAATCCGATTTTCTAACTTGGTTGAGTTATGTTGTTGTAGTGGTTCATAAGTGCCCATGTTAAACTTATGGTGGTTATTGGAAAATCTTATGTTACAACTTGGGGAATGCATTTCAATTTTCATCTTATTGTATCTTTGAAATATAGCTTTGTCTTGGCCTTTACACCTTCTGTTATTATTGTTTCTTATTTAAGCTACAACTTTATGTGAAAATTATTGATATAATTTCTCTTATATAAGTTGATGTTTCTAATGTATGGTGCTTAAAAGCTTTACTAATATGGTATTGCACTAGTCTTATATTTTTTCTAGAGGCTCAGCTTTCTCTTTGTGAAAACTTGCTTGAAGTTCTCATGTTTTCTAAGATCTTTTAAAGTTTACATACATCTTTTATGATAACTACAGCATTAAAGGTTTTTGTTTTGACTTTGTGAAAAGCTTTCATAGTTTGTTGAAACATCCAATTCTCCCTCTTCTTAGGTGTTGGTTTCCCTCTTCAAAGCTTGGATCTTAGTAAATTACTTGACCATCTCAAGAGTTTATATGGCAATTGATGAAGGATTTTCAATGATGGAAGGATTTTACATTTACAAACCTCCTTTTTTAGGCACTCTTTCTCATTTTAAAAGTTTTATTTTTTAGAAAGATTGAATGGAAACGTATCTACTATCTATTGATTTGGATTTACGGGATATTGTAAAATATGGTCTTATCTCTAAATCAAGAAAACATTAGAATGATTGGGATAAGAGACTAGTCTATTTAAATGTTACAGCTATGCAAATTTTATTTAGTGGCTCGAATGAGTATGCATATGCTATTGTTAAACATTGCTCTAATGCAAAAGATATATAGAAAACTCTTGTTTATTCATGTCTTGCTAACTTTGATTTGGTTGATAAAGTTCTCTATGAGTATCAAAAGGAGCAAACTCAAGATGATGCATTTATTAGTGATGACAAATATAGTAGTATTAAAGAAAAACAATTTGATCTACAACTAGATGAGTCTTTACTTTTGGCTCAAAGAGACCTAAAGGCATACACTTCTAATTCTAATAGTTATTCTTGCAAAAAGTGTGCATTTGAAGATTCATATGTTGATATATCCTTAAAAGGTACAACTAGCTATATTTCTAATCTTGATAATGATAAACCAAATTTCAACAAGTACTTTTTCAAAATCTCTTTCAAATGATTTTCATGAAAATTCAAGAAGTAATTTCAAAACAAATAATTATCAATGCTAAACTTCCAATGCTAAAAACTCATATGAAGAAGTAATGGGTAAGAAAATTGTGTCCTCTATTTACCAAGACCAAGGTAACAAGTCATAAAAGCACCTATGTCACTATTATTGATACTTATTAAAGTATGGCTTTGTAATGTGAGCATAGCATTGCATATTTATAAAATGTCATATCTGTCATTTATATATGTCTTATATTCTTATTGTGACATTTTTCAAATATCATACTTTATGTGCAATGCTTAGCATATTTTCCCTTTAATCTTCACCTTTGCTTATATCTTTAAGGGTAATATGAAAAGAGAAATGAATGTATTTATGCTTAATGCTCTTTATGCTAAAACTACTTTATATGACCTAAACATTATTAAAGTTTTTGATAAAATAATCCTGAAAGACCTAAAAGGAATTGGGTACTAGCAAAAGAAATGATTTTGTGATCCATGTAAAAGTTTTTAAAGAAAAAAAAAGCAAACATGCATCTATTGGTTCTGTTAAGTGCCTAAAAAGGAAAATCCTAAAGTAACAAAAGCAAACATATGCCTAAGGAAGGATATAGGCACATGTTCAACTAGGAAATATGCATTTGGAGGAAAAATAGAACACAATAGATGCCTAAAGCTTATAATAGGCACATGTTAGTTATTTAGAAAAGTTCTCTACTTCTGTAGCAACCCATAAGGAACCAAGGAAGAACCTAAATCCTCACCATCTTCACCAAAGCATAAACAAGTAGTATCAACCAATGGTAATTGAAGGTATGCATAGATTATGGGAACAAATAGAAGTAACCTTCTGGGTAACATCTAAACCATATACTCCTTACTTGCTTTAGCTTGATGTATAAATGATTAAGTGCTATTTGATTGCTTTACATAAGCATTTAAATTTCAAAAGTCATTTTCAAACCACTTTCAGCTTGAAATTCAGTTTCAACAAAGACAAAGAGCTTGTTTTAAAACTTTAAGAGACTTGTTTCTTTCTAAGAAAAATAGAACCTATGATATTTGTATTGCATTTATATAATGTGCTCAACGACATCTATTTTTTAAAGACACTATGCTATGCAAAGAACGAAGTGTTTTATAGAAGGACTCAAGTTTTAACAAGTATCTTTTTTCTCTCCTTATGCCTTTTTGAAAAGGTTTTTTCATAAGACAAAATTTTTTTTTCATATTATTTATCTTTAAAAAATGATTTTAGGAGAAAAAATATTTTTATTGTCTGTATATTTTGCTTTGAAAATAAAAAGTGGTATCTTTAGTTTAATGTCTTGTGAAATAAAAATAAGGTTTATGGTTGCTTTAAGTGTGTATACCTTTCATAACAAGTGGTTGATCATAATTGTATCATGCATAGTTGTGTTATATATATATATTGATGCATGCTGGTATATGCCTTCTGATATATGCATATAGTATTCTGAACTCTATTTATGTATGCTAACTAAATGGATATTGGATATTTTTTGCTTAAATGTTGTTATATGTGCTTACGGCACAAAAGTTCTCCTAAGGCTGCTAACTCATAGCAAGTAAATCTTCTAATCTTAAGCTTTATTTTACCTTGCTCTATGAGTGCATATATTGAGGGGGAGCCCATATGTATTCTTATAGTTGTCTTTATATGCATTTCTATATCTTTGATCACTTTTGTCGATATGCATATTTTAAGGGGGAGTAAAAGCTTTATTGATAATAAAATCTTCTAGCTCACACTCTACTCTCACAGTTTGAAAAATCTATTTGATCATACCATTACGTACGTGCCTGTTTGAAAAGACGGCCTTACACTTTTGCAAGAACCATGTGGTCACAAAATTTTTATCACCACATGTTTACTTTTACTCTATGCTTTACAATGATTGATTAATCTATTTTATTTGAAAATATGGTATTAATCTTTTTTCATATCTATTTGCTTATATGATCATATGCTCTACAATTTCTTTTTTTATATGAAAATGAAAAGATGATATGCTTATTTGATACTATGTTTTCCCTTTTGATATGATATGGTTTTCATGGATAAGGGAGAAAAAGGTTTTTCCTTTCCCTATACCATTTTCCTGATGTCAAATAGAGGGAGAAGAAGTAAGAAAAGAAAATTATGTAATATGTCTAATAAACCCTTTATAACATAAAGAACATATTTTTCTTTGGTGATTTTTCATCATAAAAAAGCAAGAGATTGTTGGCCTTATAATCCCATGCTATAGGTTTCGATGATGACAAATGTGCATTCTACCATGTATGCTTATCTATAATATGTACTGTAAGTTTGTGTTCTTATTTGACTCTATGTGATAGGCATGATGTTGATCTTTAATATCTTATACGTTACCTTTGAATCATGTTCTATGAATCATCTTTGAGTTATGCTTGCATATAAGATATATCCAATAAAGTTACAAAATGTTTATATCTTACAAAATTGGATATATGCTTGAATTATGTGTTGCTCTTTGGATTAAACACTTGGCTAGCAAGTTAAACTCTTTTTTGTATAGTTTGGTCTAAAAGAAAGAAGCTTGGAGAATGATACTTCAAGATATAGAGAAAAAGGTGTAAAGTCATAAAATCGTTGAAGATACATCAAGCTATCATGAAGATATCAAAGGATTCCATCAAAAGCTTACTTGGAATCAAGAAAAAAGAACCATGCTTGATGGCTGTCTTATCTCTTAGGTTTTCTTAGTCTTAGTTTTTATGTAAAAGAAAAACTTAAATAACAATTGAGCTCTTAAAATGGTTTTGAAACTCTTAACTATTGATTTTCTAAGTTTGTTGGTTATCTAATCTCTAAAAGTGCTAAAAACTATGTTTTTCAAAATATTATAGAAGCCTGCAAAGTTTAATAGGTGCCTTTAATATTATACAAGAGCAATTTTACAAATTAAGTTACCAATAGGTGCCTAGTAATGGCCTTAAATTCCTGCTAGCCTTGGATTTTGAAAAATAACGATCAAGCCACCTATAATAGCCAGTGGACACCTATGTTGTTTTGGAAATTGAAATTATATAACAACAGGTGCCTATAGAGATTAACAGGTGCTTATAAACATTCTAGAAACTTGGAATCAAGTATTTTACACAATAATAGGTGCCTAGTGATCAATTTGGAAAGAAACTTGTAGCCTTATAATAGTCAAATTTTATTGATTATGGTGATAAATGAACCCCAAAAGCTATAATCTTCATTTCTCTATAAATACCAAGTTTCATAAACATTGTTAATTAGAAATATTGTGCTTAACCTTTCATTTGGGAATCAATTTATCTTGTTTTTACATTTTTGTGTGGTGTTTTAGATTAAATGTTCACCTTATTTGTTTGTGAATCTTTTTTTCCATTTGGCTGCTCAAAATATAATAGTGTAAGGTACTAGCTTAACTCTTTATTCACATTGTCATATTCTTGTTTGCTTTTTCTCTTGGTCACTTACCATCCAATTGAGCATTGATTAGGATATCACATTTTTCGTTTAGAGGAATAGGTTCTTGAATTTAAAAATAGAATATATAATTATGATCCAACTATTTTTCCAAAAGCTAATGCAGTTGATATAGATATAATTTTTCATAAATTTGTTTGGTACAAATTTTTCATAAATGAATGCTCATCATTTTCTGCATTGATAAGGAAATAAACAAAATTCATTTTCGGTTTATAGGTATTAAGAATTTAGTTTATATTAGTGTTTGATTTTATGATCCAAGTGATGTTTTCTAAGTCATCTCTGAAATGAGAATTTTGTCGAGAAGTCTAGTTGCTCTAGACAAATGAGCTTTGGAAAATCATGAAAAAAGTAAAGAGAAAGATTAAGAAGTAAGAGGTGGGGCGAACCATTGGGGAACGTACCTTCGCCAAGGTTAAATTTGCCAAAAACAGAGATATGGGAGAGTGGGCTATTAAAGTGAAGGCTAATAAGACTATACATAAGCATAAAATAGTTGAACATGTGCTATTTTATTCTCTTTTTTCTCCCCTACTCTGACATAAACTTATGTTCCAACTTCCAAGCATATTATGGACAACAATTGTTTTAGAACTTTGCAGTTTTCTTTTTAATAAAGCTTTTGAAACCCTTGAAATGCATTTGCTTTTCTAATATTGTTTTCCTGCTTTATGAGGTCATATTTTTGAAAACACTTGAAGCTTTTTTAAAATAGGTACATTCAGTCTTCTCATAATCATTTTCAGTGCTGTTGTTTATACAAATTTAGAGCTTACAAGACCGTCATCAATTGAATATATAGCTAAAACACAAGCATGAGGTCAAATCATTGATACATTTTTTATTTTTTTCATAAAATTATACTACAACAAAAAAAAAGAAAAAAAAATCAACTAATAGGTAGTTTTAGAACCACTATAAAGTAAAGAAATTAAGTAAAGTGACAGTGGATAGAATGTCTTTTAGGTTTTATTTGTGAGGACTCGTCTAAAATGGAAAAACTTCTGACCTTAAGCAAGAGAACATGAAAAATCTATGGATGTATCTTACACAACTTGATTGATGAGTGTATTCTAGAGTATTAGTTATTTTAATGGATCTTATGCTACATATGAAATCAAAGGCTTACGCTTTTCTCTATGTGCTTAACAACACATTTAATTTATCATATAATATTTAATGGATCTTATGCTACATCTGCAATCAAAAAAGTTGAAGCTAAATTAAAGAAGTTGAGAATTCAAGTATCCAAAATAGAATGCCCAAGTTGTGATAGTAGGAAGTCATTGTTATGACGCCAAACACATGGAAAAAGTGAAAAATTCTCGTACCTTTAGTGCCACGATAGCAATCCCTGGTGCCACAACCCTAAAAACCTAAAAACATTGAGTGTCGTGTTGGTGGAAAGTCAGAGTCACGATGCCAGAATGTAGAAATTTAAAGCCAAATTTCAATAGCTTCAGCGTCACGACAATGCAAATTGGGAGTCATGACAACAAAAGGATGAGTATAAACCCTAATTCCCAAAGCTGCAATGTCACAATGGTAATGACCTAGAGTCATGACACCAGAAAAAACCTCACTCAACTAGGAAAATAGAAGAGATGACATCATGATAGTAGTAACCTAGCACCGCGACACTAGTGTGACAAACTATCTATAAATAGCTGAGTCAGAAATAGACCCAAAGCATCTCTTATACATCTTTTAGCAGCTCTTTAGGCAATTTCTACAGAGGATTACCCCATCTTTCTTCTCTTTTCTTATTCTTTATTTTACGTTTTGAATATGACCCTAAGTGGCTAAATTTCTCTAGTTAGTTAAGGAAGATAGAAACCTCATAAAGACACAATGTGAGATGTGATTTCATTCTTATTTGATCAATTTATAATTGAGTATTATCTATTCTTCTACTCTGTTTTCATGATTTTTTCATTTGATTTCTAGGATATCTACTAGTTTATCACTTGAATCAATCTATTACTAAATTAGATATCAAATCCAGAATTGTTTGATCACTCTAATTTATGAAGAAACTAGTCAAGAGTGGTTAAATCTAGGGAGGAAATTTAACTAAATTAAATGTAACTGCTTGTGTTTGCATTGTTTAACTTTACTTATCTCTCTATTTCTTATTGCTGCTATTAGATTGAATACTTAATTCTTGTTTAGCCGTTATTCAGTAGTAAGGGTTAATTAGATCACTTATATTCTAATTAACTAAGACTAAGGAGGAATATGAATTTAGTTTTCAAAGGTAAATATTCATGTATAAATTGATGTTTTCATCTATGATCAATGAGATTACTGATGGTGGATATTGACCTAGACCAATGCTCTTTATATTGATTTCTCACTATTCTTGCTTTACTATTTTTACTTGTTTTCTTTTAACTCTTATTTCAATCCCAAATCCCCCTTTTTATTTACTTAAGCAAAATTTCTAATTACACACTATGTGGTTCAACCGTTACTCCTGCTACTGCATTTATTTGTTTCTAAGGGTAAGGTGAATTATTTTTTTATACCTATGACAGCATACACCAATTAACATAATTCTTGAGTTTGTAATGGAAGGAGAACTATATGATAAAATTGTAAGAATTATTATTTTTACTTTCATATGCTATGACATGTATTCTAGGTTAGTTCTTCTTCTTTAATTCCCAAGTCTGACCATCTTTAATTAGTAGCATTGAAAAGGTGCCTATCTTATAATTTTAATTATGGTGCTAGGTGTTTTTTTTGTATATTTTTATTCTTCTTTGTTGTTTATGTTTTCAACTTTTGTATGTCTTTAGGCCTAGTAGGGGAAGTTTTCAGAAAATAAATCTAGGTTCTACTTTCAACAACTTATAGATGTTGTTGCTCATTGTCATAACAAGGGTGTGTACCACAGGGCCTTGAAGGTGAGAAAATATATGGTGTTAATTATGTTCTCCCTGTAACTTTTGTTTAGCATATCTTGTTTTAATTCTTAATTTATTGTTTTCTTTCCTTTTATAGCCTTAAAATCTTCTTCTTGATGCTTTTGGGAATTTAAAGGTTTCTAACTTTGGACTAAGTGTCTAAGTAGGTAAGAAAGTACCTATACTAGTATAAAGAACAAAAATAAAATGATTGTATTTTATTTTATTGGAATTTAATTTACAAAGAAACTTTCACTTTTGCCAATGCCTTTACTCCCTAATATCTCCATTATCTTTCTCTCTATCTTACTATCTTGCATGGTGTTGGCCTCCTTCACACCATCTATGGAACCCTAAATGATGTTGCTCCTAAGATAAAATTGTTCACACAATTTTAGTATCTTAATAATTGTTGCCTCGCTCTTTTGTCTCTTTAGTAGTGAAATCAATTGTTGGTTTTGATTAATAATTCTTAGTAGCAACTTCAGTTTTCAACATCTAACAACACAATTATTATGTGAGAATTTGTGTTAATTTTGTATTACTCATTCACTGGTGTTGAAGTAGATCAACATATAATGAAAAATTCCTTATACTTATTCGCCATAGAACCTTCATCCTAAGAGAAGAGTCTTGATGGGGAGTTGGAGGAACTGGTAGGGGAGGATTCAATTTGAAGACAAGGCTTCCGGGGAAGTTGAGCATGTCTCTTCATCTTGGTTTTCTGCTATGTGAAATTTGGACTAGTTCATTGTTTAGACACACGATGTTTCAAATGGTAATTTTTGTGCTTTCTAGTGTGCTGATATTTATATACTTATGAGCAACAAGGTAACTGGTCAGTTTTGGTAGCATTTTAGTCGGTGTGCTAGGTTATGTATTTTTTTTCTAAGGGATTGAATCATAACTATACATAAATTTGAATTTTGGTCAACAAGAATCATAATCATTTGAAACTATCTTTTTCATGTGTTGCAATTTCCAATTAATCATGTCTTTTGATTTTTATATATGTCTATCCTTGCATCTATTTATTATTTATCTAATTAATCATAATTCACACTTATTTACTCTTGATAGTTACTACATGCTTAGAAATTTAATCATAGCTCACACTTATTCTTTCTATTTTTTTTTGCATTACTTTTCAAACTATGTATTAATTTGTTACTATGATATGAACAAATAATACAAATTTTGATAGCTTTTGCGAGTAGTGTTGCACCAAACTCTACAGCAAATACAAAAAAGTAATATAATACCAATATTTTTAAGAGAACCATTGAGTTAATTGTTTTTGTCAATATTCTATTATATATATATATATATATATATATATATATATATATATTGTTTTTTTATTAACGGACATAGTATCTATCTATTAACAAACATTTCTTATATTTGAAATTATGTTAATATATATCTTTTTATTAATTTCTTTGCAAGGTTTTAATTACAATATATAGTAAAAATGTAGAATAAATATAAAAAAATAAAAACTGGGGATTTAATGGCGACTCTACCTTCAAACTGCACTTTCAGTGGCTACTTATTTAAATCGCCATTGAATGTCTACTTTTAGTGGTAACTTATATGATTTTAGAGGTCACTTTCTTTGTTTCTTCTTTTTCTTATCATAATACAATGTTTTAATTATAGCACGTCATGAAAATATAAATATAAATTAAAAACAAAATAAAGGATTCAGTGGCAACTCACTACAAGAAAGGTGGGGAATGGCGACGGATATTTAACGACAGTCATAAAAAACCGTCTCTAAAGCCAAATTTAACGACGGTTTGGAAACCGTCGTTAAAATTATGTAATTAACGACAGTTTACAGAAAACTGTCGTTAAATACGGACGGTTCAGATAAAACCGTGGTGATCTGCCTCGCCTTAATGGGAAATTTTTTTTACGGAAACTGACGATGGTTTTCTAGAAAACCGTCGTGGACTTCCCAACGTTCGGAATTCGAACCGTTACTCGATATTCGTGTGCTTTAACGACGGTTTCTTTCCTGACCGTCATTAAACCTGAAATTAACGACGGTTTCTTTCCTAACTATCGTTAAACCCATTTAGCGATGGTTTATTTGTGATTTAACGATGATTAGGAATCGTCGTTAAATTACGCGTCCGCCTATAAATTCGCTAGCCCTCTTCATTTGTAGTACAAACGCTTTTCATTAGAGTTTTTTCGTATAATACACTAGCTGAGATTATTTGTTGTAATTTTTGAGTTTTTGTATTGTGGTCTTCTTTGCGACTTGTATTTATTATTCTCAAGGTATGTCATTTAATTTTTTAATTATATTTAATTATTTTTTTATATATTGTATGTTCAAAATATTTTCTTATATTATTTTTTATTTTCTTTTGTGAAGATCATGTGACGTTGTGACGACACTTCGATTTCGATTTTTGTGCATTATTTATTTGGAATCATTTTGAAGGTATGTAATCTAATTAATTTTATTTTAAATGAATTTATTTCAAATTATTGTATGTTAGATTGCGATAATATTAGATATTTTATGTACTTACTATTTATTTAAAAATATATTTTACATTGTGATGTACATGTATGAATAAATTTTAAAATTTGTGTAATTTTTGCAATGTTTATGATGTTTACTATTATAATATATTATGCTCGTTGAAAACATGTAAGACAAATTTTTTTTTAATAATACTGAATTATTATACTTAATTATTTTTGAAGTAAAATATTTGTATTTAATATTAGAATTGATTTATAAAAATAAAAAATAGAGATCTTGAGGCGGTGTTGATAAAATAATATGAAAAAATTATTAAATACACATAGTTAAAAAAATATTTTACATCGTGATGTACATGTATGAATAAATTTTAAAATTTGTGTAATTTTTGCAATGTTTATGATGTTTACTATTATAATATATTATGTTCGTTGAAAACATGTAAGACGAAATTTTTTTTTAATAATGCTGAATTATTATACTTAGTTATTTTTGAAGTAAAATATTTGTATTTAATATTAGAATTGATTTATAAAAATAAAAAAATAGAGAACTTGAGGCGGTGTTGATAGAATAATATGAAAAATTATTAAATACATATAGTTAAAAAAATAGTCAATAAAAATTACAAGTAGATTTTAAAAAATGAAAACAAATATATATAATAACATAAATTTAGTAGATGAATTGAAGTGTGTAATTGATTAGGTAAAATAATAAATTTTAATAAATAGACAGAGTAAGTATTGAAAATAATTTTAAAAAAAATTGTGACACTACTTTAAAAATATACGTATGTTTTAATATAAATTTAATAAATATATATAATATTATAAATTTAGTATAAAATGATAGTGAATTTAGTTTTAAATATAAGTTATTTACTGTTTAAAAAATATAATTAAAATTAATGTAAATAAATCGAAAATATTTATTATATTAATAAACATATTTAAATAATATACATAAATTAGTAATAGTCAAATTCTATTACAGTTATTTCTAAAATATTAAAATATTTATTCAGGTGATGAGGTAAAATAATAAATGTTAGTAAATAGACAAAATTAGTATTAGGAATTGGTTTAAAAAAATAAAACATTAATTTAAAAATACACGTAGTGTTTAAAAAATGAAAACAAATATATAATAACATAATTTTAATAAAAAATAATAGTGCAATAATTTTTAATGTACTATGTTCTTACATTATATTCGCTATTAAGGAACTAACAAGATCTTAGATGTAATTGAGTATAATTATTCTTGAATATATAGCCCTTATATGGGCCACTGATTTTACTTTTTCAGATAGGAAATTGAAATTTTAATTCCCTATATGAGTTCGTTTAAAATTTTACCATGTAAATACTATAATTGAAATCCTAGAGGCAGATGTAAAATCATAATTCAACTTTTTGCTGCTAGTGGCTGTCCTTTCCAAAAACTTCAGATTCGTAGAAATTTGATCATGAAACTCATCTTTTTAATTAATGACATTAGGAAAATGAAATAAAATTAATACATGACCAAAGACTTTATCAATGGCACTGTTTGAAAAGTTAGAATTTTTGTTCATGGATTCGTAGAGATATTTCATATTATGAAAGCCAATGTCATCATTTATCTCACTCTCTCTTATATATCTCTCTTAAACTCTTTGGGATCAGGATACTTTATTTATAGTTAACCAATAATGAAGATTTTTTATTTGGTGCTTCATTAAATGTCAATTATCATAAAGTTTGTTAAAAAGTTTTTACACGTAAAACATTTTAAACCTCTTCAAAATGTGTTGTGTTTTATGCACAATCAATTGAAAATCCCTTCTCATGTAAAATTATCTTGTTTTCTTTTAGTTTATAGTAAGAGTTATTTAGGTTAATTGTTATCTAAATTCATAATTATTTCAGAAATGGATAAATCTTGGATTAATAAACCTCGACAATCAATAGAGTACCTGAATGGTTTAGACAGATTTTTGGAATTCGCAAATGCCAACTCTGGGGTCGAAGGTAGAATAATATGCCCATGCCCAAAGTGTAGATTCAAGAAATGGCAACTCATCGAGGTCGTGCGCCAACATTTGATCGTCAAACCATTTTCGGAGGGATACAATTTTTGGAGTTTGCACGGAGAAATGGTTACAGAAGAACCTGCTGTAGGACATGCTATAATGCCAATTGAGGTCTCAGAACCCATAGTTCAAGATGACCCTATGCAGAACATAATCTGTGATGCATTCGGGATTCACTCCGAAAATGAGAGCATCGCTTCTGTGGATATGCCAGTTCCACAGTCAGCAGAAAGGATGGATGATAGTGTCAAAGATTTTTATGAGTTACTGGAAGATGGTGAACAACCACTCTATGAAGGGTGTGAAAAGTTGTAATAACCCTCAACTAATAAAAACCTTTGAAGGTTAAGTACAAATCATTTGAAACAAAGAAAGTTGAGAACAATGTAAAATTTTAGAGTGTTTTTGACTCTTTTTCTGACCTATCTTCACTCATATAAGTATAACTATCTCCTATGAAATCCAAATTAAGTGATTCCAATTACTGTTGAAAGATAAGACATATATCTACAACTTTGATGTTGGGCACTTTTGCTAATTCCGTGAATCTTATAGTGATAAAAGGCAAAAACCGAAGCGTAGTGTGGTCTATACCTTTGCTCACTATGTTATGCATAACTCTCTCATATCAACTCCAAATTAGGTAATTCAAGTGGCTAATGAAATCTAAGAGAAAGGGTGACAACTTTCATGTTGGACGTTTTGTTAAATTCGGCACAAATCATGGTGCACTGTAGCCACGAAGCACGGCCGTGCTCCCAGACACGGCCAGGCCATGCTTCTGGCTGTTTTTTTCCGTTTTTATGTAGCATTCCCCTCCCTTCTCCCTCATTCTGACACCCTCTCCCTCTCTCTCTCTAAAATATTTTCTCTGCCTTCTCTCTACGATATCTCACCATCCAGCCAACCGATTCGAGCTACCAACGTACCATTAGACTCGTGGCAACGAGTACTTCAAAACCCACCGATCAGTTTCGGCGGAAAATCATCGGAAAGTCGCCAAAAAATCGCGTGAACAGTAACCTCCAAGGTAAAATTTCGTCTAATCGCGTTTTAGGCTTCGTTTTTACCGAATTTCTTTCCATAGATAGTCTTAGAATTAGTTTCTATACTAGAATATAGGGTTTCTAGGTTTCGACGTGAATAGTGTTTCCGGCGAGTGAATAGTGTTTTCCGGCATGAATAGTGACATTTAGAGTTTTCTAATTCTCATGTTATGTCTATATTTTCTATGTTGTTGAACCATCACGAGGTGAAATTCTCGTTGTTGGACTCCTAGTAAGGTGAGTGGGTTTTTCATACTATAGTGCATTTTTTTATGAATTCAGTTTATAACTCTTTCATATGATTTTAACTAGTTGGAATGTATGCTAAATTGTTTTACCGCTTTGAAAACCAATATGTTCCAACTATGTTAGAAATTGTAAATTTCAATCCTAGTTGAACCCTAGGTATGCAGGGCAAGCATCTAGACTAATAATTCTCCATTTGAGTTAGATTTATAAAAATGCAAACTTAGTCATAGAAATGAACTAAGTTAGCCATGAAAAGATTTAATGCATGATAAGCATCTATGTAACGTCTACGGACGATCTATGTTTAAAAAGGGAAAGTTTATGATTATAAAGGTGTCCATGGGAATTCATGGATGAGATATATTTTTGAACGGAATTTTTTGCATGAAAAGAGCTAGATGGAGAATTATAACTTTATTGAAATGTTTTACTTTAAACTCTTAGAATGACATATTTTTAAATATTTGCTATTGGAGGAATCTTTTTAGATCACTGTTAGCTAGCCGCAGGTAGTGCTAGCCCTGGTGCACCATGATCATGTTAAGACTTCGGCCTAGGATATTGTGACGGGCATATGACTGCCTAAGACACAAGATTTAGGGTGGACTTATGTCTACGCCTACAGTGATTGCCATACCCATTGCTATGTGCTTGGGGAATTTAGGGTGGACTTATGTCTACGCCTACAGTGATTACCTTACCCTTGCTGTGTGCTTAGGGAAGATGATAGATCTATTAGGAAAGAACTCCAATAAACTAGTGCATTTTTCTTAAAGATTAAATATTTCTAAAATACCTCATTCATCATCGCTATTGCATAAATATATTCATTTATTACTTACCATGCATAATTGATTTGCTTATGGTTATTGATTTAATCATGTTTTATCATTTGAACTATTTAGCATTCTTTCAATAAATTACGGTTAAATGTTTAATGTTTTCTATACCTTGATTTCAATTATTTAATTCATTGCGAAACACTCGTGCTTAGTTTGCCCTGTTTCTGTTATAGTATGATTTACCCATTCACTGAGATGTGGTAATCTCACCCCTCTTCTGTTTTCTCCCCACAGATAATTAAAAAAACATTGATCCAGCTACAGCTCCATAGGAGGCTAAATATAGCATTGGTGAGCCCCAGTTTGGGCAAGGCTCCGTTGTAATGGTTGTATAGTCTAAGTTTATGTCTAGTGTATCTCCATGAACTTACAGGCAGGATCCTCGCTTCTTGTGTTGTTTGAAAAATGGTTTCTTTTAGTTTTTCAATGATGTTTGTATTATGAGGCCATGGGCCAAGTTGAATCATGGATGTTGGATTCATGAGATATATATAAATATATATAAATACAGTATTTTCTGATATTGGATGTGGCATATGTGGCCAATTATATTTATTATGTACTCTGGATTGTGTGCTGAATGTCTGTGCATACTATGTGTTAGGCTTACGGCTAGGGGGAAACCCTTATGTCGTGCCGATCATGTGTTCCATCATTTTGGGCTATGACAAAGTGGTATCAGAGAATTAGGTTTCCCTGTGTTCATGGAGTAATGGACCTTTAGGTAGGACTTTGAGTATGGGTATAAATCCAGACATGCTTATACTCACGGTGCTGCTAAAGGGGTTCGATAGGATGTTGTCTTTTTGTTTAAGTAAGTCAGTTTATAGTATGCTATGTTGGTATGGTTAAGTGATGGTTGGGCTATTTCTGTTTTATAGCAAGATGCCTCCAAGAAGCTATTTCTGTTTTATAGCAAGATGCCTCCAAGAACGAGATCAAAGGTTAGGCAACCCGCGATTCAAAAGCAGATGGCTGAAGAGTCTGCTCAGTCCGTAGTACTCGTGCCTAGAGGTCGTGGCAGAGGCCGACCTAGAGCCAGTGCAAGAGGCAATGGCAGGGGTGTAAGAGCTGCTGAAACAGCCGAACAAGCTGAGTTGAGCAGTGAGCAAGCTGAGACTCCCAAGACGGGGGAAATGTCTTCTCACCCCCGGCATGATGTGATAGCCCAGATGTTGGTAACCATGCAGGGTATGCAGCGGGCAATAGAAAATCTAGCTGAAAGAAGGGATGGGCAAGATAAAAGGGACCCGTAACAGCCCGAAACAGCTACCTCCGTTCCAGAACCAGTTAGGTCCGTGTAGCGGCATGTGAGACCCGCCGAGAGGGAAGTGGAACTATCTGAGTTCCTGAAGCTGAAACCGCCAACCTTTAAGGGATTGTTGGCTAGTGAAGATCCCCAGGAGTTTATAGATGACACTGAGAAGATCTGTGAGGTTCTTAAGTGTCCAGAGATTCGATCCGTAGAGTTGGCATCTTTCCAGTTGTCTGGTGTAGCGCAGGTATGGTTTAAGACCATGATGCGCGAAAGGGGAGCTACAGCGCCACCTTTGGGATGGCCAGAGTTCAAGGAAGTCTTCATGGAGAGGTTTGTGCCTCAGAGTATCCGAGATGCCAAGTGTCAAGAATTTGTGGAGTTAAAGCAGACTCCCGGTATGACAGTCACAGAGTATGACTACCGCTTCACACAGTTGTTGCCGTATGCACCGCACATGGTCCCTACTGAAAGGGACATGATCAAGAAATTTATCCAGGGGTTGATGCCAGCATTGTTTAAATTAGTGGCACCCCAGATGAAGCAATTCCCCAACTATGCAGAGGCTGTGGACTGTGCAAGAATGATGGAGACTAGGCATTTGGCCGATGTCGAGAGTGCCAAGTTGAGAAAGAGGGATAGGGACGGGAGCTTCAAAGGAGGGCAAAGTTCTCATTCCCAAGGACCCCGATTCCAGGGCCAGCAGCGCCCAGCACCACAGAATGTTGGGAACCCCAACCAGAGACTAGATGCGAGTGGTAGACTAGGTCTTAGCCAAGGAAACACCAGGTATCCAGGTCAACCAGGACCAAGAGCCATTCAGCAGAACAGGCCACAATGCCCTATTTGTGGCAACCATCACTTTGGTCAATGCCGCAGGGAGATGGTTGTTTGCTATCATTGCAACCAACCTGGACACATGAAGAGGGAATGTCCCCAGTTGTATGGCTCAAGCCAAGGGCCAACTCAACCGGCTTTGCTACCAACCCCAGTGGCAGCTCAGCCTATAAGGACTATACCGGGCCAAGCAAGTAGCAGAGGTACTGGTAGAGGGATGATGGGCCGAGGTCAAAGCCAAGCAGGCTGAGGTCAACCGAGGATTTTTGCTCTTACCAGGCAAGATGCACAAGCTTCAAATGCGGTCATGACAGGTACTCTTTCGGTTTGTCTACATGAAGCATATGTTTTGTTTGATCCCGGGTCTACATATTCCTATGTTTCCCCTAGTTTTGCTAAGAGTTTGGGTAAAGATCCGATGAGGATGAATGCCCCTTTCTTTGTAACCACCCCGGTCGGTGATTGTTTGCTAGTAGAGCATATATGCAAGTCATGTAAAGTGTCAGTGGGTAATAGGGAGACATCTGCTGATTTGATCATCCTGGACATCATTGACTTTGACATAATCCTAGGAATGGATTGGTTGGCAGCATGCTATGCTACCTTGGATTGCTATGAGAAGGCAATCAAGTTCAACATTCCAAGTGAAGTTCTTTTCCGGTTCCAGTGTAACCGAAGTAAAGCTCCAAGTAACATAATTTCAGTCTTGGTTGCTCGGAGGATGTTGAAGAAGGGATGCCAGGGATACTTGGCATATGTTAGAGATGTGGATGGGAAGGTACCAGATGTAGACAAGATGGTAGTGGTAAGAGAATTCCTAGATGTCTTTCCAGATTAGTTGCCAGGTTTACCTCCTGAACGGGAGATAGAGTTTGGTATCAACCTTATTCCAGAAGCTCGACCAATTTCTATACCGCCTTACAGGATGGCACCCACAGAGCTTAAGGAGCTAAAGAGTCAGTTGCAGGATTTGTTGGATAAGGGCTTCATCAGGCCGAGCACTTCTCCATGGGGTGCTCCGGTCCTTTTGTGAAGAAGAAAGACGGGTCTTTGCGACTTTGCATTGACTACCGGCAACTGAATAAGCTAACGGTGCGCAACAACTACCCTTTACCCAGGATTGATGATCTGTTCGATCAACTTCAAGGAGTGAAATGTTTCTCCAAGATTGATCTGAGGTCAGGGTATCATCAGTTGAGGATCAGGAAGGAAGATATTTCTAAGACAGCTTTTAGGACCCGTTATGGTCATTATGAGTTTTTGGTTATGTCTTTCGGACTAACTAATGCACCAGCTGCTTTTATGGACTTGATGAACAGGGTGTTCAAGCCATTCTTGGATCAGTTTGTCATTGTGTTCATTGATGACATATTGGTTTATTCTAAAGACCATGAGGAGTATGAACAGCACTTACAGATCATTCTGCAGATCTCGAGGGATCAGCAGTTGTATGCCAAACTCTCTAAATGTGAGTTCTGGTTGGACAGTGTTATGTTTCTGGGGCATGTAGTCACGAAGGACGGCATTCAAGTAGACCCCGAGAAAGTAGAGGTAGTACAGCAGTGGCCTCGCCCAGCTAGTGTGACAGAGATCCGAAGTTTCTTGGGTCTAGCAGGGTATTATCGGAGGTTCATCAAGGATTTCTCCAGGATTGCTGCTCCTTTGACCAGATTAACCAGGAAGGGAGTTAAGTTTGAGTGGTCGGATGCATGCGAAGAAATTTTCCAGACCTTGAAGAAGTGTCTAACCACAACCCCAGTTTTAACTATCCCAACGGGCACTGGAGGATACTCAGTATACTGTGACGCCTCAAGGGTGGGCTTGGGTTGTGTGTTAATGCAGAATGGTCATGTTGTAGCCTATGCATCTAGGCAGCTCAGGAAACACGAACAGAACTATCCTACACATGATCTGGAGATGGCGACAGTGGTCTTTGCCTTGAAGATTTGGAGGCACTATCTCTATAGTGAACCCTGTGAGATTTACACAGACCACAAGAGCCTCAAGTACATCTTTCAACAAAAGGATCTTAACTTGAGACAGAGAAGGTGGATGGAGTTGGTGAAGGACTATGACTGCACTATCTTGTACCACCCAGGCAAGGCCAATGTGGTAGCAGATGCTTTGAGCAGAAAGTCAATGGGGAGTCTAGCCCATATCACCCTACTCCAGAGGCCTTTGATAAGGGATATTCATCGGCTAGAAGGTGAGGGAATGCGTTTTGAACTGAAGGAGCCAGGGGTGTTGTTAGCTCACATGCAACTACACTCTCCGCTGGTTGAGCAGATTAAGGCAGATCAGGACAAGGATGCTAAGCTGTGCAAGCTCAAGGATGAAGCTAGAAATAATCAGACTTCTGAATTCAGCATGGATGCTGAAGGAGTGTTAAGATATGGGAAGCGCTGGTGTTACCTGATGTGGATAGCTTGAGGAAGCAGATTTTGGAAGATGCACATCAATCAGCCTATACGATCCACCCAGGAACAAATAAGATGTACAGTGACCTCAAGGACTTGTATTGGTGGAATGGGATGAAGAAGGATGTAGCAGACTTTGTCGCTCAGTGCTTGGTTTGTCAACAGGTGAAAGCTGAACACCAGAAGCTTGCTGGTCTGCACCAACAGATTGAGATACCGGAATGGAAGTGGGAAAGGATCACTATAGACTTCGTTACAGGGTTACCAAGGACTCCTAAGGGTTATGACTCAGTATAGGTGATAGTGGATCGAATGACCAAGTCATCCCACTTCTTACCAGTGAAGACTACCTTTAATGCGGCTCAATATGCAAACCTGTATCTGAATGAGATCGTCAGATTACATGGAGTCCCTGTATCTATCATATCTGACTGAGGTCCACAGTTTACGGTAAGGTTTTGAAAAGCTTTTCAAGAAGCTTTGGGGACGAGGTTGGATCTAAGCACCACTTTTCATCCCCAAACAGATGGCCAATCAGAACGCACGATTCAAATTCTGGAGGATATGCTTAAAGCATGTATATTGGATTTTGGTGGCAGTTGGGAAGGATACCTGCCATTAGCTGAGTTTGCATACAACAACAGTTATCAAGCCAGTATTCAGATGGCACCTTTTGAAGCTCTTTATGGGAGAAGATGCCAATCTCCCGTTGGATGGTTTGAAGTTGGAGAAGCCAAGCTGCTAGGGCCATACTTGGTGCAAGATTCCATAGAGAAGGTTAAGCTGATAAGGGAACGACTTTTAACTGCACAAAGTCGTCAGAAGTCTTATGTGGACCATAGGCGTAGGGAGTTGGAGTTTTCTCTAGGCAATCTCGTGTTCCTCAGAGTTTCACCCATGAAGGAAATCATGCGGTTTGGTAAGAAAGGGAAGTTAAGCCCGAGGTATATTGGACCTTTTGAAGTTCTGGATAGGGTAGGAGCAGTGGCATACCGCCTAGTCCTACCACCTGGATTGAGTGAAGTGCATCCAATCTTCCATGTCTCGATGTTGAGGAAGTATCTACCCGACCCATCTCATGTGATTCAACCGCAAGAAATCCTTTTGGATGACAAGTTGGCCTACGAAGAGAGACCCGTGGCCATTGTTGATAGACAAGTGAAAAAGTTGAGGTCTAAGGATATCCCTACAGTAAAGGTGATCTGGCAGAATCATTCCAAAGAGGAAGCTACGTGGGTAGTAGAGGACGTCATGAGAAAGAAGTATCCACAGCTGTTCCAAGAGTAGTCTTATGTTTTCATGTTGTTAGTTTTTGTAAAATTCAGGGACCAAATTTCTTATAATGAGGGTAGAATGTAATAACCCTCAACTAATAAAAACATTTGAAGGTTAAGTACAAATCATTTGAAACAAAGAAAGTTGAGAACAATGTAAAATTTTAGAGTGTTTTTGACTCTTTTTCTGACCTATCTTCACTCATATAAGTATAAATCTCTCATATGAAATCCAAATTAAGTGATTCTAATTGCTGTTGAAAGATAAGACATATATCTACAACTTTGATGTTGGGCACTTTTGCTAATTCCGTGAATCTTATAGTGATAAAAGGCAAAAACCGAAGCGTAGTGTGGTCTGGACCTTTGCTCACAATTTTATGTATAACTCTCTCATATGAACTCCAAATTAGGTGATTCAAGTGGCAAATGAAATCTAAGAAAAAGGGCTACAACTTTCATGTTGAACGTTTTGTTAAATTCGGCCCAAATCGCATGAACAGTAATCTCCAAGGTAAAATTTCGTCTAATCGCGTTTTAGGCTTCGTTTTTACCGAATTTCTTTCCATAGATAGTCTTAGAATTAGTTTCTATGCTAGAATATAGGGTTTTTAGGTTTCGGCATGAATAGTGTTTCCGGCGAGTGAATAGTGTTTTCTGGCATGAATAGTGACGTTTAGAGTTTTCCAATTCTCATGTTATGTCTATATTTTCTAGGTTGTTGAACCATCACGAGGTGAAATTCTCGTTGTTGGACTCCTAGTAAGGTGAGTGGGTTTTTCATACTATAGTGCATTTTTTTATGAATTCAGTTTATAACTCTTTCATATGATTTTAACTAGTTGGAATGTATGCTAAATTGTTTTACCGCTTTGAAAACCAATATGTTCCAACTATGTTAGAAATTGTAAATTTCAATCCTAGTTGAACCCTAGGTATGCAGGGTAAGCATCTAGACTAATAATTCTCCATTTGAGCTAGATTTATAGAAATGCAAACTTAGTCATAGAAATGAACTAAGTTAGCCATGAAAGGATTTGATGCATGATAAGCATCTATGTAACGTCTACGGACAATCTATGTTTAAAAAGAGAAAGTTTATGATTATAAAGGTGTCCATGGGAATTCATGGATGAGATATATTTTTGAACAGAATTTTTTGCATGAAAAGAGTTAGATGGAGAATTATAACTTTATTGAAATGTTTTACTTTAAACTCTTAGAATGACATATTTTTAAATATTTGCTATTGGAGGAATCCTTTTAGATCACTGTTAGCTAGCCGCAGGTAGTGCTAGCCCTGGTGCACCATGATCATGTTAAGGCTTCGGCCTAGGATATTGTGACGGGCATATGACTGCCTAAGACACAAGATTTAGGGTGGACTTATGTTTACGCCTACAGTGATTGTCATACCCATTGCTATGTGCTTGGGAAATTTATGGTGGACTTATGTCTACGCCTACAGTGATTACCTTACCCTTGCTGTGTGCTTGGGGAAGATGATAGATCTGTTAGGAAAGAACTCCAATAAACTAGTGCATTTTTCTTAAAGATTAAATATTTCTAAAATACCTCATTCATCATCGCTATTGCATAAATATATTCATTTATTACTTACCATGCATAATTGATTTGCTTACGGTTATTGATTTAATCTTGTTTTATCATTTGAACTATTTAGCATTCTTTCAATAAATTACGGTTAAATGTTTAATATTTTCTATACCTTGATTTCAATTATTTAATTCATTGCGAAACACTCGTGCTTAGTTTGCCCTGTTTCTATTATAGTATGATTTACCCATTCACTGAGATGTGGTAATCTCACCCCTCTTCTGTTTTCTCCCCACAGATAGTCAAAAAAACATTGATCCAGCTACAGCTCCATAGGAGGCTAAATATAGCATTGGTGAGCCCCAGTTTGGGCAAGGCTCCGTTGTAATGGTTGTATAGTCTAAGTTTATGTCTAGTGTATCTCCATGAACTTACAGGCAGGATCCTTGCTTCTTGTGTTGTTTGAAAAATAGTTTCTTTTAGTTTTTCAATGATGTTTGTATTATGAGGCCATGGGCCAAGTTGAATCACAGATGTTGGATTCATGAGATATATATAAATATATATAAATACAGTATTTTCTGATATTGGATGTGGCATATGTGGCCAGTTATATTTATTATGTACTCTGGATTGTGTGCTGAATGTCTGTGCATGTTATGTGTTAGGCTTACGGCTAGGGGGAAACCCTTATGTCATGCCGATCATGTGTTCCATCATTTGGGGCCATGACAAAAGTATTCTAAATTGTCTTTTTTGGTGAAGTTGTATCACATCAAGTGTTTGTGCGGCCTAAGCGACAAAGCAATGTCGATGGTACTTGAGTTGCTTATCGATGTATTCCCAGATGCCAAGATTCCGCCTTCATTTTACGAGACTAAAAAAGTCATTAATAAGTTGGGGTTGAACTACAAAAAAATTCATGTATGTCAGAATGATTGTATGTTATACTGGGGTGAACTACAAAAATATTTAGGCACCAAACGACGATTATACCTTCGATTTTGACGTGATCTTTGCCGGTGTAGAGGAGGAGCATCAGCCCGGTGAGCAGGAACGCAGACGCAGGAGGAATTGGACAGTTAATGTAGTCGGTGAGTATTGTAAACATGTACACTTTATGCGCTTAATAATTTTGTCTTAATAACATAATATATAATTGTCTATATTATGACAGACGGGACCGGGCAGACGACGTCTAGACAGTTGACTGTCTACGACGTATGGGCCCTGCCTCAGGGGTCAAAGGTGGTTGTCCAGTTGAACGACAACCACCAACCTATCGGAGACAGTGGCGGTTTGCTCAGTGTCTTCCTCGGCACCATCGAGGATAACTTTCGGTTATTCCCGATCTCCTACAGGGACTGTAGGAGCATTCCTCAGTAGTCGAAGACGAATGTCTTCGTAAATAATATTCAGGTATGAAAACATATATCTTTTGCAATTAATTATATTTATTTGTAATTTATGTGCAATTTATGTGTACCTAATTTTTTACTTTCGTTTGCAGACACATTTTAATGTGACGGATCAACACAAGAAACTGATCATGCAGTCGCTAGGTGTGAAATGGAGAGCGGTACGATACAATTTATTTCGCCTGGCGTACGATGGTACGAAGACCAGAGATAAGTTGCGGAGTGAAGTGCCGACAGGCATCCCACCTGATTAGTGGACAACTTTAATAGACTATCGCCTTAACGCAAAGTTTAGGGTAAATTGTGTATATTAACATATTTATAAAATTTATCTTTTAAATATTTTCACTAATTATTTTTTCTATGTGATTAATTAGGATATGGCTACAAAGAATAAATGGAACAGAAGACAACTGACAATATCACACACTACTGGATCCAAGAGCCTTGCGCGTAAAAAGGCAGAGATGGTAAGTTTAAATCTATAAATATATTTTTTTTGAATGTTGAGAAGACTATAATATATATAATCATAAATTGATTAATTATTTTAATTTTCAGGAAATTGATCTTGGCGGTCCAGTGACTCGTGGTAATGTATGGACGGCAACTCGTAAAAAAGCTGACGGATCATACATCAACGACAAATCTCGGGCTGTTGCGGTAAGTAATAAAATCTTATCAACCGTACTTGAGTAATTATTTAATTTTTAGATAATGTTTAATATTATTAATTGTCTGTTATTGAATGTTAGGAGAAAATTGCTTCGATCCAGCTGGAGGACAGCTCATCCCAAAAGCTCTCGACGACTGATTCGCTTGCGAGAGCTCTTGGCACTAAGGAGCACTCCGGCCGCGTTCGAGGATTTGGGTTAGGTGTTTGCCCAACTCAAGTCTTCGGTCGTGGTTCATCTAGGTCGAACTCACAGTCTGAGCCGTCATACCATGACTTACAGAATGAGGTGGAGCACCTGAAGATAGCTATGCATGAGCAGGACGTCGAGCAGCAGCGACGAGACGCTGAGCTCGCAGCACGACAAGTATAGATAGAGGCTACTATGGCGTTCTTGCTACAAAAATTTTAGGGTCAGCTGTCATTTGAAATTTCAGGACTTCATAGTCCCGGACCCAGGGTAATCTTTTAATACATAAAAATTGTTGGTATAATTTTATTTATTTTGAAAACGCTAAAAATCCTAACAAACAAAATTTATTTTTCAAGACCTCAGCGACCGTGGTAGTGGGCATCAGCATGATCAGCAACCGCAGGGTCCGGGAACTTGATTTAGTTATTATATCTGTATATGTAATTTTGTTACGCTCATTACTATTAATTTTTGTGTACATATATTTTTTTTATATATAGATTCATTATAATTCAATAATTTATGCATATTTAGTATCTAGTTAAATATTAATAAATTTTAAAATAATTTTTTCAATTATTAAATAATTCACACATTTAATTATTATATAATAAAATAAAATGTGTCTAAATTAATTTATAAAATATTAAAAATATAAATTAATTTTTATTCTGCATAATAATTTAATAATAAAAAATTTTAATCATCATTAGTATTATATGGATATCACAAAATATTATATTTTAAATTAAAAATAAAATTGATATAAAAAATTAAATTAATTTTATTAATAAAAAAAATTTATAAGTAACGACGGTTTTTAAACCGTTGTTACTTTTAACGGCGGTTCAAAACCGTCGTTAATCTGATCATAGCGACAGTTGTTCCCACGGTTGGCTAAAATCGTCGCTATGCCTGGCGTTCTACGACGGTTTTAAAATTGTCGTTAAAGGGCATAACGACGGTCAAAACCGTCGTTATGCCCACTTAAAAACCCCCGTAATACTGCGGTTTTGTTGTAGTGATTCAAAGTGGCCACTAAATTTTCACTTTTAAAGTACACTTTTAGTGGCGACTTTAATAATTTACCACTGAAAATAGAATTAAGTAGTGACTTTTAGGGTTTTAGTGGCTATTTTTATTATTTTTAGTGACGATTTTTCAACAATAAAAGTATAAGCAACACCTTGTCGACGACTAAAAGTTGTCACTAAATATATTTAAGGTGAACTATTTGTCGTTATTAAAAGTTTATTTTTTTGTAATAATACTATATATATATATATATATATATATATATATATATATATATATATATATATATATATATATATATATATATATATATATATAAAGAAAGTGAGAGAAACAAATATTAAGCATTAAATTTTGCAGTCAATAACACACTTAAAGAAACACATGAACCTTACAAATTGACATGTGACTTTAATATTTCTTATATGGTTAAGATTTGCATATTTATTTATTGAATCATGGAAATCAATGCATTCACTAACTATATTTTAAACCTCATAAAAAACAAAGCATAATATATGTTAGAGCTTGACTTTTTTCAATTTTTAAATAACTTATTTAAAATTTGATAAATATATATAAAAATAAAATTCAAATCTCATCCGTGAACAAATCTAATTCCGATAAGTATCTTTATATAATATCATACAGGAGTTGAAATATTCGATATGACAAAATGCCCCAGGAATCAAGTTAGCTTTAGTCCAAACAAATACCATAATTAAGGACCACAATGAAAAGAAGATAGTATATGTGTGGCTGAGCCATTACCATTTGTAGGACCACTTTGAAAAGGCCCTTGGCATATATAATTATTATTCATGAAGTAAAAATCAAATGCGAGATATTAGTCACTGGGAAAAGATGTTAGGACCCATTTCATGTTATTTACATAATCATAGCATCACTGTGACGTAGTACACAATTGACTTGCCTCTCATGAATAATATTATCAATATTTCTAAATTATAGGTCCACATCTGGTAAATAAATCGTAAGTTTTTAGAAATGAATTTGTTGGAGATCTTAATCTCAATTTTCTGCAATATGTAGGACAATAAGAGAGATGTACGTCTTGCATCTAAATTTAAGTTTTTTTATTAAAAAGAAAACACATATCCTGAAGCAAAAATAACTTTTCTATCAATTTATAACGAATATATTAATACTTTTTATTATAAAAATGTTATGGCACAATGTATGTACTATATTTAGTTCGCAGTGATATTGTTCATTGGAGGCATCCACACTCGTATAATAGTTAAAAACCTTGTTAACATTCAATAAAACAAAAAACAATGTTTAAAATGTTGGACTGGAAACAGGTCCGTCCAACGGTTCATGTAAATGCTTAAAAACCGCTCAAAAACTAGTGAAGTATCAGTTGAAAAAGTGAAAAATCGGACGTGTTGGAATTATTTATTTATTTTGTATTAAAATGATACTTTTTTATTTTTTTATTTTTTTTGGCTCAAAATAGCACTATATTAGCTCAATTTTTAATATGAATTTTATATATATACATGTATTTTATTTTTTATTTTTTTGTAATTAAAGTATTATTATAATGACTATTATTGACTATTTAATATTATATTATACACAATAAAGTTATTAATAATGTTTCAAATGTTTTACTATGTACTATTTAATTATTTTTATCTTAAATTATTTATTTATTAGTTATATATATGTATATATATTTAATAAATTATCTTTTACATTTTACTAAAATTCTAACAAAGTAAACTAAGCTTCTCTACCATTTTAATGATCTATTTAAGTTTTAAAATATTGGTTAAAATAATATCAATTAAACAAGGTTCCAATATATTTTAAATATAAAAAAAGTTCCATTTTCGAAAGGCAAAACAAAAAATCGCGTCAGAAAAGGCAATTGTAGAATGACTCAATATTGAAAATTAAAAGATAAAAAAAGACGCATGTTTCCCAGAGGCATTGGGCTCACCATAGTATGGGAAAGTCATCTTAAGAGTTGTCAATGCGGGTCCGTTATAGGTTGAAATTAAAAGTTGAGTAGGGTTATCCTTTTTTATACACTTTTTAAAAAAATACCAACTGAACTGATCATTTTGGTCAATTTATGAGTTTGTAGTTTACAACCCCATTAAGAAATTTGAAATTATAAAAAATAAAAAATGAAAAAAGTTTTCAAAAAAAAATATTTTAACTAATAATTAATGAAAATCATACTTGTGCATTAAAGTCAATATCATAATAAATTTGAAGAATAAAGTTATAATTTTAAATACAAAATTATAGCATGATTTTTTTCAAAAAAAATATATTTTAGTATTTTATTGTATAATTTTCATAATTTGAATTTATAAAAATTGCGAATTTCAGTTTTGTTGGTTGATAGGAGGTTGGCTGCGTTCATCAACTGTCTCATTGCATTTAAATTTTGATACTTAACAATTGCTTTACGGTAAGTTAACAAAACAAATCAGCTGCACCCATATTAATAGTTCTAACTTTTAATCTAGTAATAATCAATTTGTTAGTCTAGGTAGAGATACATCCAAGAATGAGAGTTGAATTGGGTGTATGAGGTTTTAAAAACTTTTTCACAAATATGATGAGTGGAAAACACTGAAGCAGAAATTCTTTTTTAAGTCACGTGAAATTATGAAGCAGAGCGATTGAAGAAAGTTACTCAAATTTTATTTGAGAAAATAGCTGTACAACAAAATTTACAACACAAATTTGTCTGTCTCAACTTTCTCAAATTAAAACAAATTTGAAGAAGATAAATCCAAGTAAAAGATGTTTTAAAGATAGTAGTGAGAAACAAATTCAGTTTTAAGGAACTTGGAATGAACTTAAGTTTAGAAAGCTTTCCTTTAATTAGTGACACTTATACAAATGAGGTGCTTTGAAACGGTTTAGAAGTGTAAATTTATTTTCCAAAAATTTTCAGAAACCAAGGGAAAGCAGAAAGCAAAGTAGTGAGGAGAAAAGGTAAACACGGCAAAATTTATAGTGGTTCAGATCTAGAACAAATCATACAACTATTCTCCAAATACACAACAAAGGAATTTTTATAAATTAAGGGAAATAACAAAATGTTCAAGCTTAGCAAGATGCAAACCTCGGTAATCTTTCTACACATAACCTCACTAAATTTTTTCACTAAAAAACCTAACCAAAACTTCAACAACAAGGAAGCTAATCAAGCCTTTACAGCCAATACTGGCAACCTTTACATCACTCTAGGCAACCTTACAAACAAGGAGGTCGACCAGCCTCTACACTATTCTAGGAAAACTTTTCACCACCTAGGTTTTTAAAGACTCCAAAAATTCAAATAAGATGAAGAATAAAGAGAATACCCACAAAGAGCTTACAAACAGTACTCCTCTAATGTAGATCTCACGTTCAGAGCACAAATACACTTACACAACGTGAATAGAACATTCAAAGCTCCACAAACCAGAAAGAGAAGAAGAAGAATGATGTTTCATAGCTTGGTTGATGTGTTCTTGTCTTTGAATGATTGAGATGACTTCTTTTATAGACACTTTCAGAACTAGCCATTGGGAGTCTCAGAGAGCCTTTTTCGAGCTTCTAATGTTCATATGACAGCTCAAATAATGCTTATGAATATTTTTAAAAATCAACACTAATTATTTTGTCTTCCTGGTTCATCGTTT
>CM073468.1:58704468-58871968 GCA_037074535.1 Gleditsia sinensis | reverse complement strand
TTAATACTCATCCTTCCTTCCTTTAACTCTCTCCCATACTTGGGAGCCATAATTCTGCTATATAGGGAAAAGGGGCCTAGAAATCAATCTTCAAGTATGTTTTGCCGACAGAGCCTTATTAAACAACCTCGTATTTTTACAACCCAATGCACCCTGGTCTAAAGCAGTACATAATTCATCACAAGCTAACAGATGATATTAGGCTTATTTTCCTTTAACACCCTAAATAAAATTTTCTGTAGTCATATCAACTTTATGCACACAAGTTTTAGGTAACTCAAAAATAGATAATGGACAAACAACTTTATGCCTCCAGCCTAAGACGAGAGAAGCCTTCCAACCTGGAGTCTACTTTGTACCTATGGCACTGCATCCTGATAGGTTTGCTTCTAAAATTTATAACTATCAACAAAGACCTTAAATATTTATCCAGCCTTTTACTCACGAAAACATATAAAATCTCAGCCATAAACTTCCAAAATTAATAGGGGGTATTAGGGCTAAACACAATTTCATATTTGTTAAAATTAATTTTCTAACCTCCCATGACGTTATACTCATCAAGAATATGTTCAATTGTTTGAGTTGCCTATAGAGTAGCTTTGAAGAACAAGATAGTATCATCCCCATGCATAAGATGAGACAACTTTTGGCTCGATTCGCTAATCTTTACCCCCGCTAACCTTCACTCATTCTCAGACTTGTTTTGAAGAACAAGATAGTATCAACAAAAAATTGATCTGAACTTACAATAATTGGGGCATATCATATTGCACTAGAAAACCCACAATAGCATTCACACTACACTTTTACTTTTGAACAAATCTGAAAAGTAATTCGTAGCTACCCTCTAAATGCCGTTAAAGTCATTTACCCATCTATCATTAGCGTTCTTAATACAGTAAATGAAATTGTTCAAATGCCTTTTTCTAACCAAACTCTGAAAATACCTAATTTTTTTGTCCTTGAAGATAGTAGAATCTCGCTTAAGATAGTTTGGTCATGTATAAAAAAGACTTGCAGAAACCCTAGTGAGAATAGTATATTAGATGGAGAATAATCTGATAATTAGAAATAGAATGAGATCAAAGAAAATAATAAGTAAAACTATTAATAATGATTTAATAGTTAATAACTTATCTATTGATTTTATTTATAATAGGCCATTGTGATATCGTTTGATCAGGTAGTCGACCCTGCCTAATAAAAAAAGAGTTAATTTTTATTGTTGTTATTGTAACAAGTAATAATTGCCGTGTTCGCTGGCCCAAATAAGCTCTTCAAGTAAACACCTGAGCCTTTTCAAAAGACTCCATCCACAAAACTTTACAAAGAACCCTCTATAGGCATTCCCAAACTGCCTCTGCCCTCTCTCAATTGTTAGTCCTAGTGAAAGGACTCCCACTAGGAACCAGATCAATGAGGTTGCCGTCAGAAAACAAAAGAAGAAACTCTACTCTACTAATTCTATCCTATCCAAACAATATTTGAATGAAATAACCTATACACAACCAAGGACCAGAAAAAAAGTTAGCTATACATCTTAAGTAATTCCAAAGAATATATATATCATATAAACAAGGAGGACCATAAACAAAAGTAAGAAAGAAATCCTTCCCTCGCATATCTCTAACTCTGTTATGGATCCAATTATGGGCAATGTCTTTGATATTAACATTTTCAAACCATGCTAATATCAAACCTCCTTACTTTCCCTCAGCATCCTAACTAGCAGAGTCAGAGAAACCCGTTCTATATATTATAACGAGAGAACTCATGCTGAGGAAGCATGGTCTCACACAAAAAAATAACAAAAAGCCTGTAATCACATATCAGCTGCCTACAGTGACAAATTGTCGAAGACCTACTAAATCCTCAACAATTCTAACTTAAAAATTCATGTCAACTGGGGAAGCTGTTGAGGAGCAGTTTTCCAAAACCCTTTCATTAGCATCCAGTTCCATATACGATAACCCCTCTAAATCTAAAGCATCATTATTATCAGTCTCCATATTTCTGTTCAAAAAAATCAGCTGTCATCATCTATATATATTGAGCCCAACATACTATGAAAACCAGTCCAAAGGGTTTTATTAAAAAGGGCCCAATATAGCTAGGAATGTGTAATAAAAATCTGTTAAAAGTATCTCAAAGTGAAGATCCCTTGAATAGAAGTAGTAAACATCTCCCAGTTAACATAATTAGCATCAGCATTATATATCAACATTTCCAACCCTCCATGTGGTCTATATTGTCTAGTCAACCAATAATAAAGAGCATCCAACCTTCTTGCATCTATAGGCATCTAAATCTAGGAAAGACCTGAACTGAAAAACATTTCAATCAGATAAGTAGACACTGAAAAGACCAAGTCACCCACTTGCACATCCTGATATTCCTGCATTTGATTTTATGAATTACCTTGCAATGTCTCAATACCCAAAGTGAAACCAAAATCCACTGAACCATGGGGTCTAGCCCACTCACTTGTAGTATAGGAATTATCAACAAATACATCCCTAGCATTTGAAAAAACCTGGGTACAATCATCCAATGTCAGTAATCTCATGAGTTTATCCTAAATTTGCTCATCCATTAGAGCAGACTAAGATGAACTACCAACCTCAAAGGAATATAATGGAACACTAATAAGGTGGAACTGAGATGGCATCAGTATTTCATTTTAAAGAGAATTATTCTGAACCTCACTAAAATTCTGCACAGTACTTTTAACAATATTATCTTAATCAAATAAATGATCCCAAATGCCAGAATTCATAAACATCTTACAAGTATTTGCTTGATTACCTTGACCATTCAACACTAAATCATCAATAGACTTAACCCCAAAATCTGAAGCCTTAACATCCATAGCAGAATATACAAATTCCTACATATCATCTACTATTTTGACCCTTGTCGTTCTCCTTCTACCTCTAATATTAAAAGCACGAGCCTCATTAACAAAATGGACTTGAAACACATTAACGAAATATTCCATATTAAATTGACTCATAATACGATGAATTAGCTATTAAGCCTGAATCTGAAGATCATCCCTATCACACTTGTCAATATGATGCCTAATACGTCCACAACCAGTAAAAAAATTTGAAAACACGTTCATATCTATATTGTACCCAGATAAGATGATCACTATCCAACCTTTCCACGAAACCCACAACTAATGGAGCCCATTCATCAACCAGGATATAAGACCTAAGGAATATGATGTTTGTATATTCTGTTAAGGATATTGAGGTTTTAGATTTTGGGTATGAGTCTATTGATAATTTAGTGCTGAATGGTCTGGATAATTAACCAAATATGGTTACAATTTTTATTAATACTAGCAATGATATAATTTGTTTGATGAAGATAATATTGTTGAAAGCAATGGGTAGAATTTAAGTAAGGCTCAAAATAATTTGCTTCAGAATGAGGTGTCCGTGCCATCTCAAATACAGACTATTAGCGTTCCATTATATTCCTTTGAGGTTGGTAGTTCATCTCAATCTACTCCAATGGATGTGCAAATTCAAGATTGATCGATGAGATTACTGACTTTGGGTGATGTTACCCAATTTTTATCAATTGTTAGGGGTGTGGTTTTTGATCATTCCTATATCGCAAATGAGTGAGCTAGACCCTGTGGTTAACTGGAGTTTGGATTCACTTTGGAAATTGAAACATTGCTGGGCAATTCGTTAAATTAAATGCAAGAAGATCAGGATGTGCAAGTAAATGACATGGCCTTTTCAATGTCTACTCATATGATTAAAATGTTTTCCAGCTCAAGTTTTTCCTAGATTCATATCCCTACAGATACAGGAAGGTTGGATGCTCTTTATTATTGGTTGACCAGATAGTATAGACTGTCAAAAGGCTTTGGAACGTTGATATATAATGCTGGTGTTGATTATGTACACTACAAAAAAAATCGGTTTTCAGTGGCGACTTTAGTCGCCACCAAGTCGTTACTGATAACTCCGTTGCTAAAATTTTTTGGTGGCGACTTTAGTAGTTGCTACTAAAAGTAATTTTTAGTGGCGACTAAAATCGCCACTGAAAACAATAAAAGTCGCTGCTAAAACAATAAAAGTCGTTGCGAAAAGTATATTTTTAGTGAGAACTTTATCAGGTCGCCACTAAAAGTAAACTTTCAATGACAACTTCTGTCGCCACTGAATCTACTTTTGGTGGCGACTTTTTCAAGTTGCCACGAAAAATAAATTTTTAGCAACGAATTTAGTCGTCACCGAAACTCAAATATGCATATGTACTCACTTTTAGTGGCGACTTTAGTCGCCACTAAAAGTATAATGTATTTTTTTTTATTTCTTTCTTTATTATTAATTATTTTATATTTAAATACAAATATAATAATTAAAAAATAAAACTTAAAAATTAGTTATCTAGCTCAAATCATAATAAAAAGTATCATTATTTAAATTTTTATTTAAACACAATTAATTCAAATACAAATATTTAATATAATGTAACTAGTTACATTTCAAAAAAAAAAAAAGAATAACTAATTATAAATAAAACTAACTAATCCTAAACAATCCACCATAAGTGCTTCTTGTGCATCCACATATATGATCTCCATGTTAGATTCACCATCCCAACAACAGTATCTCCTCGTAATATCCTGTTTAATAAGAATAAAAAACATATATATTAAAGGAGATAAACTTTTCAAACTCAATATTTCTTAGGTTAAAACTCCACTTATATTACATATGAATGAATTTAAACTAGCATGTATATGTCCATATCTCAAAAAATTAAATTCAGAGGAGGTATTTTGCATAAAAGAACCATAATAAACACAAAGATTCTGGTGAAAAATTTGAGTTTCAATTCAAATACAACAATTTTTTGAAGTAAAGTTGACTTCAGAGGAGGTCATACTAAGACAATCATTTTATGATCAGCAGTTTTTCTAATAATAAAAAAAAACAAGACAGGCTGCTAAAATGGTTGATTAATCACAGGGGAAATGTAAATTTATTGGCCCTTATTCATCAAATAACTAAAAAGAAACATATGATGGTACTGCAGTTTTCCACCAATGCAATGTTTTGCTTACAAAACCAAATAAACTAAGATAGAAGCCACGAAATTCAACATGCTCACTTCCCAAGAACTAATCCAATAACAAGTGGTTCTTCACTTCTTGTGTGATCAATTACCTATGCATAATAAATATTAAACAAAATTTAGAAAATGACAAGCATTAAAATCAAAAGGAGATATCATATAAAAGCTATACACGTGCAGGATAACCAGAAAGTGATGCTCAAGAAAATAACTAGGCACTTAGAAAGATAGAAAAAGAGTGACATATTGAATTAGAAGAAAATTCCAAAATATGTGTTTTCAACTATAATCACCACTTCAACCCTTTAATAATTTGGTAGAAAATACTTTTCTAGTTTTAATGTTAAAGAGTAACAATTTTGCAATGTATATGCAATGTTCTTAACTTGCAATAGTTAACAGGACATCAAAATAAGAAAGAAAAAAAGAGAATTACATTTATTAATTTAGAATAGTTAGATCTAATCTAATGGCTATAAATAATCATTCTATTAACTTAGAATTAGACATTAATTTATAAAAGAATTTGAGTTATTTCTATTCTATCTAATTATTTATATATCTAAATATTCCTAAATATTATAAATAGAAATTAGATATTTATATCGATACCACCATTGCTAAACAAATGACTGTCCATGGCATGAGAATGGGAAGTATAATTGAGAGGAAAGTTTAGTCAAGCAGCAAAAAAGAGAATAATGGATGAGAATGATTCTGTTAAATATCTTTTCAAAGGAAACATCTACAAGGTTACTGTATGTGGAGAATTCAATTTCACTATTTGGTGCTCTTGGAACTCAAAATATATCTCCGTTACAGTTTTCAGAGGTGATCTTGAAATTAGCCCAAAACTGAGGATTAAGGTGAGATCTTTAGAATAATACAAATCTAATTGTCAGGCCCCTGTTTACTGTCTTTTGTAAGTTTAATTATAGTCATTTTCTAACACATAATACAGTTCTGATGATAGATTATCCTCTTTTATTCCTTAAAATGGATCTTTTATTGGACATTGTGCATTTGTGATAAGACACAGGCGTTTCTTTCCCTTGTTAGTTTCTTCCAAATTTCTTTATAAGCATATCCATGCCAACAATTACAGCATCAAGAACTACCATCAAAATCAAGGCACCAAGAAAAGTATAATATATAGCAGTAGGAGAAAAAAAGTGATGTTATTCTATGAATGAGAAAAATACCTTTTCTCTGTTTATTGACTTGGTATAAGTGAAAGGAACCCACTAGCAGCCCTTCACTTTTTCCCATTAATCTTCCCTACAGCACCTCCTTCCTTGTAAACCTTCCCTATTTTAAGCAACCCTAGCTATCCACTATGGAGTCGTTTTTACTAACCCACTTGAACTGGTTTTGCATAGTATGTCGGACGCTAATGAAATTGGACGGTAATGAAGGGTTTGGAGAAGATGGCCCTCAATAACTTCCCCGGCTGGCATGAATATTTTGAGTTCAAGGTTTCATCAGCCCCTCAACAATTCATCACTACAGGCAGCTGATTCGTGATTACAAGCCTTCTTTTGTTTTCTTTTTGAGACCATTCTTCCTCAAGATAATGTGTCTAGTAGATTATATAGAATGGGTTTTTCTGACTGCCGATTGGGATGCTAGGGGGAAGAAAAGAGGTTTGGTATTAGCATAGTTTGAAAATGTTAATATCAATATCCTAGACATTGCCCCTAACTGGATGCACAATAGATTTAAAGATATGCGAGGTAAGATTTCTTTCTTGTGTTTATGGTCCTCCCTGTTTATATGATATATAGATACATGTTTGGAATTACTTAAGATAGATAGCCAATTTTGTTTCTGAACCTTGATTATATGTGGGTGATTTCAATTAGATATTATCTAGACAAGATTAGTAGAGCAAGGTTTCTTCTTGTGGGAGTGCTGAGGTGTTCTAGAATTTGTTGTCTGACTACAACCTCATTAATCTGGCTCCTCATGGGGGTCCTTTTACTTAGACCAACAATCAAGAGGGGGCAAAAGTAGGGTGGGAATGTCTAAATAGGGTTGTTTGCAATGTTTTGTGGATGGAGTAGCAATTGCAAGATCAACTGTGTGTAGCTCAAACTAATATTCAAGTATTATGAGGGAAAGGGAAATCCAAGACAATTTAGAATTACTTTTTAGGGAAAAATGTATTTTCCCACTGTCATATTTTGCAGCAATTGTAACTTTTTCCCTTTCTTTTCAATTGTTGTAATGTCCCTCGATCTTTCATTGGATTGTAATTGACCCCATCGTTAAATTTTCCATCAACTCTAACATTTTACAATCCAATGACAACTCTTGGAATGGTCACTGAAAGGGTATTTTCAATTACCACCTATAGTCGTCACTAAATGACCTAAACCAAGCAAACATGAAAAGAAAGGCATATATAGTATAATCATTAAAATAAAGCACTTAATGGTAAAAAAAATTCAGTATATTTGCTTCTTTCTCCCACGCTTTAGACTTCCTACTCACAGAAAAGAGTTTGTACAAATGACCTGAACAAAAAGTTCTAGGAAGAGTACTCCCTTCATTGCATTAGCCGAAACTAGGTTACAGAATATATACATCAAGTCTAGCTTGAATCTAGGAGAAGCAAAAGCAAAATATGATTTTGCCTATCCTATGAAATCCCAAGAATATGGGATTTAGTCAACTATATCTACAGCTAATTACATTGAAGCATAATCACATAATAATTGCAACATAATAAATGCAAAATCACTCATTAAACTACCAAAAATCTCATAATTTCCTCCAACACTCAAGCTGGTAAATAGATATCAATCATTTCTAACTTGCCAATTAAGAACTCGAACCCTGGTTTAGATAAAGCTTTGGTGAAAATATCAGCTTCCTAGTGTTTTGTTGGGACATAGGAAACATGTAGTCCCCCTATCAATTTCCCCTTTGATAAAACTTCTATCAATTCTTACATGTTTCATTCGGTCATGTTGAACAAGGTTGTGAACAATACTTATAGTTGATTTTTTTCACTATGTAGCTTCATGGGGCTATCTATAGGAAGTTTTAAGTCGGCTAGAAGCTTTTCAATTCAAATAAGCTCGCATACCCCTTGGCCAATAGTTCTATATCCTGCTTCAGCTATGCTCCTAGCTACTACTGATTGCCTTTTACTCCTCCAAGTAACTTTATTCAATAACCAGTAGTAGATTTATTGTCATCGAAACTATCCCAGTTAGCATCCATAAATCCTTCTATGCTTCTTTTGTTGCCTTTTCTAAATAGAATTCCTTTTCTCAGAGTTCCCTTGTAAGTGTAAGATATGTCAATTTTCCTACTAACCTTTGATATCTCCCACGATCTACTGGTGGGTCATTATTATCGAATTTCTGACTCCAGTTTCTTTCAAGGGATGTCATGGTTGGTTTACATCCAATTTGCCCAGTTTTTCGTAGGAAATCTAGGACATATTTCCTTTGGAAAATGTATATCCCTTGTCTACTTCGAGCTACTTCCATCCCAAGAAAATACCTTAGAGTTCCAAGATCTTTAACTTGAAATTCGCCTTTTAAATGATGCTTCAATATGCAAATCTCCTCACTGTCGTCCCCTGTAACCACCATATCATCTCTGTATACAATGAGAACAGCTCATTTTCCATTTTTTCCTTGTCTAACAAATAAGAAATGGTCAACCTGACCTTGAGTGTAGCTGAAAGACTTCATAACTGAATTGAATCTAGTGAACCAAGCTCTTGAGGATTGTTTAAAACATATAGAGACTTCTTGATATGGCAAACTTTGGTGTCTCCTTCATTGAACCCAGGTGGTAGTTTCATGAACAATTCTTGCTCCAATTCCCCATTCAAGAAAGCATTTTTAATGTCCATTTGGTAAAGTTCCCAATCAAGGTTTGCAGTAAGAGAAAGTAATACCTTTATTCAGTTCATTTTTGGCGCGAGTGCCAAGGTTTCCTCATAATCAATTCCATATGTTTGGGTGTACCCTTGAACCACTAATCTTGCTTTATATCTCTCTACTTCTCCATTTGGTTTAGTTTTCACAGTAAATATCTATTTGCATCCCATAATCTTCTTCCCTTGTGGTAGATCAACTATCTCCCATGTATCATTGTTTAGTAGGGCACTTATTTCCTCTTCAACTACAGCTTGAGGTGATATTTAGTCAGGTCTTATGTGAGTAGATTCAATCAAAGGAGTATTAGAGGGTGGAGGAAAGTTTATTGAGGTCACAGATTTTGAAATTTGAGGCTGGCTAGGAGGTGAAAGAGATATGGGTAGAGAAATAGTTAGATCCCAATGGTTTTTCATATTTAGAGTTTTTTCCCAAGGTGTTCTATGTGGATAAAAAGGTTGGTTTTCAATAAAAGTGACATCACATGACACCGGGAACCTTTTTGAGGCTAGATAATAACATTTGTAACCTTTTGTGTGGAAAAGTATCCCAAAAATATGCATTTGAGAGTTTTAGGATCAAGTTTTCCTCTTTTTGGGGCCATGGTTGTAGAGAAAGGCTGTGCAACCAAAATATTTTGGGGGAAGAGAGTGAAGACGATGAACATGGGGGAAGGTGTCTAAAAGACAATTTATGGCAGTCCAAAAATTAAAAGGTTTAGATGGCATTATGTTTATGAGGTAAGCTACTATAAGAATGGTTTCTCCCCAATATAAATTGGGAATATTGTTTATAAACATCATAGATCGAGTTACTTCAAGGAGATGTTGATTCTTGCCCTCATCAACCCCATTTTGTTGGGTGGTTTATGTGCAAGTATATTGGTGAATGATACGTTGATTAGTGAGATAGTTCGAGAGATAATTTGAGAAATATTCTCTTCCATTGTCAATGCGAAAATTTTTTATCTTAGTTTGGAAGACATTTGAAACATATTTGTGGAAGGTTTTAACAATAGTACTTGCCTCGGACTTCTCTTTCATAAGATATGTCCAACAAACCCGGGTATGGTCATCAATAAAAGTGATGAACCGTCTAGCTCCTGTGAAGGAAGGTACCCGGCCTAGACCCCAAATATCACTGTGTATAAGGTGGAAAGGTTCGGTTGGTTGATAGGAATGTGTGGTATAAGAGTTTCTGGTTTGTTTTGCAGAAATACAATGTTCATAGTGAAAATTGGAAATATATTTATTCATGAATAACTTGGGGCACATAGATTTAAGGTAAGAAAAATTAGGATGTCCAAGGCGCCTATGCCATAATATGATTTCAGAGTTGGACACTATCGATAGAGAGCCTTGTAGATTGGAGTTTATTGTGGATAGAGAACCAACGCCTGTGAGGAAATAGAGCCCATTACTTCCTTTAACACTGCCAATCATCTTCCCCGAAGATAGGTCCTGAAACACACAATGAGAAGAGAAAAAATTTTCAGCATAATTCTGGTCTTTGGTAAGTCTACTAATTGAAATTAGATTGCATTTTAAATTTAGGACATGTAGAACTGATTTCAGATTTAATCCTGGAAGTTTTGTGGACCATCGTCCCTCCACTTTAGTTGCCTTACCATTAGCCACTGTAATTTGTAGATCTTCCTCATAAATTTCATAAGTACAAAACATCTCACGACTGCTGGTCATATGGTCTTAAGCACCAGTGTCTATAATCCAATCTTTATTTGTTCCTATGTGTGAAAGAAAATAGATCGCTTTTGTCAAATTTCGGATCATCATCAACTCCTAAGTCAAATTTTGACTCTTGTAAATAGACCACATAATCATTAGAAATAGCATATCGCTTTTGTCTTTGAGATCTTCTTAATGCTATCATTTTATGTGGTTCATATGTTATAGGTTCATAGGTGAAAACTTCACCATAGGGTGTTTCATCAATCATTTGTTGTTCTTTTAAGTTGTCAAACTGTTCTACAACTGTGGGAACAACAATTTTTTAAGAAGTTTTAGGTAAAGGAACTTGTACCTTAACTTCTTGGATTTCCACTTTTCGTGGTTCTACACTCCCACTAACTTCACCATTTTCAATGAACTTAGTATTTCTAGTTTCAACAATTCTTGTACTATAGTTAGGACAATAAAATCTATACCCTTTCGATTTTTTTGGATAACCAATGAAGCAACAACTGATTGTTCTTGAATCCAGTTTCTTTTCATGTGGATTATAAATTCTTATTTCTGCCGGGCAACCCCAAACATGCAAGTGCCTTAAACTGGGTTTCCTTCCTATTCATAGTTCAAAAGGAGTCTTTGAAACTACCTTACTAAGAACCCTGATTAACAAGTACATGACAGTTTTTAAAGCATCCATCCACAACGATAAGGGTAAAGAAGAAAAACTCAACATACTCCTAACCATATCCATTAGAGTACGATTACACCTTTCTGCAACATCATTTTGTTGTAGTGTTCCTGACATTGTGTATTAGGCACATGTACCATGATTTTCAAGAAATTTAGCAAATGGACTAGGTCATTGTCCAGTTTCATCATATTTTTCATATTATTCACCACCTCTATCAAACCTAATAACTTTCACATTTTTATCTAATTGTCTTTCTATCTCAGTGACAAATACCTCTAAGACATCTATTGACTAAGATTTTTCATGTAACAAATAAACATAGCCATAACGTGAAAAGTCATCAATGAAGGTGATAAAATACTTTTCACCACCAAATGATGGAACATGAAAAGGTCCACATATATCGGTGTGTATACATTCAAGGAGTTGTGTGCTTCTTGTGGCAGCTTTCTTAATTGTGTGTTTTGTATATTTTCCTTTAATACAATTCACACATATGTCAAGATCAGTAAAATCCAAATCTAGAAAGATTTCATTCTTTACCAATCTCACTATTCTTTTTTTGGATATGTGACCCAAACGTTTATGCCACAAGTAAGCTGAACTTTCATTAATTAACCCACGTTTATGATGTGATCATGGAATACCACATTTCAAGTTATGACAAGAAAATACCTTCAATTGGGCCTTTAATTCGTGCAAGAGCTAAAAGGCTTGGAATGGGTCTAGTTACCTTGCTGAAAATTGAAGACACTTGAAGAAAACAGCAGACAAGAGGCTCTACATCTTAATATCTTTTTAATTTTCTATGAATTTGAATAATTACTATTGTGTGGTAGGTGATTATGTGCCATGAAAGTCATATGTATATTTTTTTTGAAATTTTCTTGTAAATGGCAGAATGCATAGACTTTTTGCCATCTAGCATTTATTGCTCTTAAACTTTCTGCCACCTAGCATTTATTACTCTTAGATTTTCTGCCATCTAGCATTTATTTCTTGTATTTTCTAGGTGCTGCTCTTCGAATTCAAGGTAGTATAGCTAGCTCTCTTAAAACTAGCTTAATCCTTTATATATGAGACGTATCACACAAGATGAGGACAGTTGAATGACCATTTCGAATTTTTCAGTATTGTTCAAGTGTGATTCTTGAAAATACAGCTTCTTTTATCTAACTTAGGTTAGTGGCGGGAAACCTCTGATTTCTTATCATTCACATCCCTCTAATTGTAACAACTTTTTTTTTCTTTTATTTATTATTATACAATATAAAGTTCACATACACATCATTAATCAAAACATGCGTACAACATTTCAAACACATAAATATCTACATCTTATTTATTCTGGTTGATCAATTTCGGAGATTCGGGTGCGGGTGGTTGCACCTTCACCGGGATCTGGGCCAACTCGCCCACAAACATTTTATTTAGAATCCGTCCATCATAGAATAACTTGATCCAACGTGCACTAAAAGCCAGAGCTATAGAAAATCTGCATAACTAATTTTCTGAACATGATATGGAAATATAGTGAGAATTAAATCCCAGTAAGTTCAACAATAAATCATCATCCATATAGCTCATCACGTCATGTTTAGCTGTATAAACTACTGAAAATATCTTTGATCACATGAATACATTATATCTATGCACCTAAGAATCATACAGTAATGATATGTATGACAGGATTAACTATTTTCAGAATATCATATGATGGCCATCAACTTATTCTAATTTCAAGCTACCCCGGTCAGGGTGAGTATCCTCTACTCTCCGGTACGGGATTTTCTCGCTCCTTCCGACATGACACACTTTCTCTTTCTTTTCTCATAATCATAATCATAACCGTTGGTAGGGCGTCCCCTACTGGTGTACCACACAGATTGCCATGTGACCGTGCTCATTTCTTTTCTTTTCACAATGATAGCCAAAAATATGCTTTCAATAACAAGTATGTTTATCAAAATATAACTATCACTATAAATCATTGGTAATCATGCCATGAACATAACCATTTTAAATATTACTTTATAAAATATTTTCATGTCAGAATTTTACACTTAAGATGGTAAGAAGTTCATACAATGGTAATGGCTATGGCATATACTAGTCATTTATAAGATTCGTCTTCTTTTTTAAATATTAATTTTATTTCTTTATTTTCTTGATGCAGGTTTTCATCATATCTAACCTTCTCTTACTAATCAGAGCATAACTACCTCAATTGAACTTCGATGTAGGTGATCTTGGTGTCATTATCAAAATAAAACAATTATCTAAAACTATTATGTTGAACATTGTAGCGAAATATTAAGAAGTCAAGGTGATATTACTCCCTAAATGTACAAGTTATTTTTTCTCGGATAGATTTTGACCTCTACCTACTAATCGGACCATATCTACCTCATATGGACTCCAACTTAAGTGATTCTAGTGGCTAAAAATCTATGACACACATATCTATAATTATTATGTTAATCATTTATTTTAATTCCATACAGATAATTCCCAAAAATTAAAACACAGAAGCTATCCTAACATATTCTTTCCTGATGAACCATTTTCTGACATTTTCTTACTAATCGGACCATATCTACCTCATATGAACTCTAAATTGAATGATTCTAGTGGTTACAAATCCATGAGACATAAATCTACATTTTTTATGTTAACCATTTGTTTAGATTCCCTATAGAATGTTCCCGAAAATTAAAACACAGAAACTTAAAATTCTGCCACCCATAGCCATACCCATGCAGAACTATCTACACCAACCTAAGTATTCAAACATACATCACATGCAAGATCAATATGTAACATGATATAGCAACATCCATGACCAATCATCAAAGTTCTAAGATCAAAATCTCATATAAATATTATAAGTTTCAAAAGTTTTCTTCAAAAAGAAATATTGTTAAACTTACCTAAGAATCTCCCTAGCTTACTTAGTAAATTGGTTTTCTTGTTTCCTCTTGAAAGAAGTAGCAAGATTCCTCCATTCCCTTAGCTTTTCTAGCAGCTTAGGTAAGAGAAGGAGGGTGAATTTTTGAACCTCAAGGATGAAGAAGAAAAATAGATTCAAGTGGAGATTAAGGTAACTTACCTTGAGTACTTAGCCTTCTAAACTTCTCCTTCTTCTTCCTTCCTTTCTTCTCCTCTCTTTCTCTCCTTTCCTCACTCTACCTTGCTTCTATTCCTCTCTCTTCCTCAGTTGGACGAAATTAAAATGTTGTAGGGGTGGGTTTTGCATAAATAGACCACCAAATAATACACCTTTCATGATCATGTGTCTACCTTATCACAATTAGGATACACTTTGTTGAATTTTTAGAAAACAAACAACTTATTTTCTTGTCTTCCTCTTCCTTAGTCAAGATATGCATAGGAAAAGGAGATTTGTATTTTGAAAATTATGATGATATGTTCTTAAGATAAGGGATAAGGTCCCTTTGATTTAGGGATTCATTTCCATTTTCTTTTGTCTTAAACAAGTACAATAGGTTTGCCTTTTTAGGTGGCAAATTTCTAACCCTTGAATCTCCATTATTTGGTTGATATTATTTGTGTGGGATAGGAATATTTTGTCCTAATGCAATGTTTTATCATACCACTTACTAAAATTATGAGTGTAGGATATAGATGTTTTTGTCCTAAAGCCTTGTATTATCATGCCACTTGCCAAAATGATGAATGTAGAATCACACCACTTGCTAAATTTTTGTCTTAATGCCATGTAACCTAATCTTTATTATTATTACATTATTATATCATCACCTAATTTATTTTATTTTATTTTTCCTCTTGGATTTGAGCTTATTCCTATCCATTATGGGCTTATTCTTACCCATTTTCTTTGCTTTGGATAAAATTCTACCTTTCTTGGAGGGCTTGGTCACATTTTCATAATTTTCAGAATATCATATGATGGCCATCAACTTATTCTCATTTCAAGCTACCCCGGTGAGTATCTTCTACTCTCCGGTACGGGCTTTTCTCGCTCCATTCGACATGTCACACTTTCTATTTCTTTTCTCATAATCATAATCATAACCGTTGGTAGGGCGTCCCCTACTGGTGCACCACACAGATTGCCATGTGACCGTGCTCATTTCTTTTCTTTTCACAATGATAGCCAAAAATATGCTTTCAATAACAAGTATGTTCATCAAAATATAACTATTACCATAAATCATTGGTAATCATGCCATGAACATAACCATTTCAAATATCACTTTATAAAATATTTTCATGTCAGAATTTTACACTTAAGATGGTAAAAAGTTCATACAATGGCAATGGCTATGGCATATACTAGTCATTTATAAGATTCGTCTTCTTTTTTAAATATTAATTTTATTTCTTTATTTTCTTGATGCAGGTTTTCATCATATCTAACATTCTCTTACTAATCAGAGCATAACTCCCTCAATTGAACTCCGATGTAGGTGATCTTGGTGTCAATTTCAAGATAAAACAATTATCTAAAACTATTATGTTGAATATTGTAGCGAAATATTAAGAAATCAAGGTGATATTATTCCCTAAATGTACAAGTTATTTCTTCTTGGATAAGTTTTGACCTCTACCTACTAATCGGATCATATCTACCTCATATGGACTCCAACTTGAGTGATTCCAGTGGCTAAAAATCCGTGACACACATATCTATAATTATTATGTTAATCATTTATTTTAGTTCCATATAGATAATTTCCAGAAATTAAAACACAGAAGCTATCCTAACATATTCTTCCCTGATGAACCATTTTCTAACCTTTGCTTACTAATCGGACCATATCTACCTCATATGAACTCTAAATTGAATGATTCCAGTAAAAATCCGTGAGACATAAATCTAAATTTGTTATGTTAACTATTTGTTTAGATTCCCTATAGAATGTTCTAAGAAATTAAAACACAGAAGCTTAAAATTCTGCCACCCATAGCCATACCCATGCAGAACTATCTACACCAACCTAAGTATTCAAACATACATCACATGCAAGATCAATATGTAACATGATATAGCAACATCCATGACCAATCATCAAAGTTCTAAGATCAAAATCTCATATAAATATTATAAGTTTTAAAAGTTTTCTTCAAAAAGAAATATTGTTAAACTTACCTAAGAATCTCCCTAACTTACTTAGTAAATTGGTTTTCTTGTTTCCTCTTGAAAGAAGTAGCAAGATTCCTCCCTTCCCTTAGCTTTTCTAGCAGCATAGGTAAGAGAAGGAGGGTTTATTTTTGAACCTCAAGGATGAAGAAGAAAAATGGATTCACGTGGAGATTAAGGTAACTTACCTTGAGTACTTAGCCTTCTAAACTTCTCATTATTCTTCCTTCCTTTCTTCTCCTCTCTTTCTCTCCTTTCCTCACTCTACCTTGCTTTTGTTTCTCTCTCTTCCTCACTTGGACGAAATTAAAATGTTGTAGGGGTGGGTTTTGCATAAATAGACCACCAAATAATACACCTTTCATGATCATGGGTCTACCTTATCACAATTAGGATACACTTTGTTGAATTTTTAAAAAACAAACAACTTATGTTCTTGTCTTCCTCTTCCTTAGTCAAAATATGCCTAGGAAAAGGAGATTTGTATTTTGAAAATTATGATGATATGTTCTTAAGATAAGGGACAAAGTCCCTTTGATTTAGAGATTCATTTCCATTTTCTTTTGTCTTAAACAAGTACGATAGGTTTGCCTTTTTAGGTGGCAAATTTCTAACCCTTGAATCTTCATTATTTGGTTGATATTATTTGTGTGGGATAGGAATGTTTTGTCCTATTGCCATGTATTATCATACCACTTGCTAAAATTATGAATGTAGGATATAGATGTTTTTGTCCTAAAGCCTTGTATTATCATGCCACTTGCCAAAATGATGAATGTAGAATCACACCACTTGCTAAATTTTTGTCTTAATGTCGTGTAACCTAATCTTTATTAATATTACATTATTATATCATCGCCTAATTTATTTTATTTTATTTTTTCTCTTGGATTTGGGCTTATTCCTACCCATTATGGGCTAATTGGTCCTCCATCATTTATTAAAAAAAATAGATAGAAAGATTTTTGGGATGAATAAATAGTATGAATAGTAACTTTCTCTCTCCTTATTTTCTCTTTCTAGATCTAGAGTACTTTCGAGCATTTGATCTCAAAACTAAGGGTGCCACTAGATTCAGGACAAAGAGTACTACAATATTGGCCGAACAATTTTTCAAATCGATCGAAGAATCGCCGTAGATCGGAAGTAGAAAATCTTAAAAAAATGTAAACTCCAAAACTCTTATTTAGATATCTCAAATTAAAAATTTAATACTGTAGATTGATTCAGGAGATATATAAACTATAGGATATGAAGTTTTACAGTCATCTGACAATTTTTGGTGTCATGAACAGTAACTCTGACTGGCGTAAATAGTGATTCCAACCGATGTGAACAATAAATTCGGCTGGTATGAATAGTATTTCTAGTGGTAAATAGTACCCAATCAGTTGACCAGTGTTAACCAAACTCTCGAAGGTCAAATTTCGCAATTCCGGAGTCATTTTTTAGATTTTTGGACCCTCCGGACTTGTTTTTTATGTCCATTTAATCATATTTGACTTGAAAAATATATTTGGGACTGTCCAACCTGAAACCCTAACCCTGTGAGTAGATAATTCTTTCTATGACTTATCCCATGTTTTTCTTGAACTTTAAATGTATAATTGATTATGTTTACAAATGATTTAAGCTATCATAAGTTTATGAAAATGTGTTAAAATATCTATTTTGCTTACAAACTGGCACATAGTTCGAGAAAAGTATGGTTTTGCAAATAGATTTTGAAACTTATTGAATATGTGGTCTTAAATGTATTTATCATTATTTGATAATGAATATTATGTGCATGATGCATTAATTTGTAAAATTATAAAGTTGCTGATTATGATTAAATGGCAAGCGTAAAATTTATGGCGAATTGCTTGATAATTATACATTGCATTTGATGAATATACATATATATATATATATATATATATATATATATATATATATATATATATATGTATATATATATATATATATGTATTTATATATATATATATGTATTTATATATATATATATATATATATATATATATGTATTTATATATATATGGATGAATATTGACGGATTGTATGGCTTGTGACGGTACCGAGTAAGAGATGTCCTATTAGCCTAAGTGACCCAAGGGAAGGCCGCTCCAACCGGATGACAGTAGTAATATGAAGAGGTAGATAGCCTAAGTGACCCAAGGGAAGGCCGCTCCAACCGGATGACAGTAGTAATATGAAGAGGTAGATAGGTAATGAATTCACATTCTCTTATCACTTATTGTGACTGTAGTCGATCGGTCACTATGCGTATATTAAATGAGTGTATTGAGAGTTGTGACATACTTAAGCATTATGTAAAATAATAGATTTTCAGTGCATATATAGTATGTTAATTATGTATCAACAAAAGTTATGATTTTATTTCAAAAACTTGATATTTTTCTGTATCTTATACAACAACATATCACCAACCCTTGCTGTGTGCTTGTGATTATTTGATGGTTCTGATATGAGATTCTTCTAATATTTTCATGAGAAATATTTTGATGCATAACAATATTTGATTAATAATCATACAGTATTACATATAGTTTTGGATATATAAATATCCTTTAATTTGAGAATATTTGAAATACAGATCTCATATGGATGTACTTCAGAATTGTAATTTTTTATGGGATAAATTTTAAAATATGAGTACATCTATATGCTGACCTAAGAAGTCATAGGAGGTATTATCTGCTCACTGAGTTGTCAAACTCACTACACGATATTTTTATATTTTTCATATAAGAATACAGGGTATGATCTTGTAGATAGGTGATAAGTTAGGTGACATATTCTCTAGATGAGTCTACGTTGCTTCTAAGACTCACAGCTTTTGAATTATACTGTGTTTGTATTCTAGAGTGTGCTCTGAACGGCACAGGTAAGATTCTGACTTCTATTGTTACTTTGACATTTATAACTTGATATGTATAATGTGTATATATGAGAGAACCTATATGTATCTATTTTCATACAAAGAATAGTGTTATGCATGTTATGGAAAATATCTTATTGCGGAAAAAAAAATGTTTGTTTTTCGTGCCCATAAATTGGGGGTGTTACACCATTCCCATGGACTTCAGTTTGGCAGCTATACTCGTCATCGTAGTGACATGCTTATGCATAGTACATTAATCATCAAACTTCATAATGGTTAATGTACTCATTAATGACCCAGCCGATGACTTATCAGTAATATCATACTGGAAGCACTATTCCACAAACTTCATGTATTCCTTTACACTTTTAGTTTTGAGAATTGTGGACTTAATATTGTTTGCTACTGTCATTCGCATAAATATTAGGCTTAGTCTATTAGATCTTTCCCAAACTTTATGGAGAGATCTCTATTCTATGATGCTTGAATCAATAAGAGCAGCAGGCTTATCAGTTAGGAGTGCTAAATCAAGATCCAAAACACCAAGTGAAATTGGACATGTTCACGCCACTCAGAGAAATTAAGCCCATTGTACTTTAATATAGACAGAGCTTGTGAATGAAGAAAAACAGGAACTGATACTGCAAATAGATAAAATACTCATACATTAATACTTTGAGCCATAATTTAAATGCATAAGTCAGATTCAGATAATATCATCAATAAATGTACATTAAAGTCCACCTTTGGGTGATCCAACAATGCACAAAAATAAACATAATTGATGCTTAATTTAATCTCACATAATTGGCAATTACATATATTCTAATTTGACGTGTTTATTATCTTTGGATATACTAAACAAATCAAATAAAGTACATTAATTATCAACATTCATGTTCTTGACTATAAAACTAATTAATCAACCTTTGGGCGATCCTTAAATATTTTATAGCCAATAACCTTCAATATTCCCATAAATAAACCATCATTATGTCATTTATAAGTATCGAAATTCATAGGTAATTGAAAAATAAAATCATTATACAACTTGGAACTAATTTTCTTAATGATTCGACCACTTTGGTGATTAACAAATCTTATATAATATAATTCCAAAATTGCAAACATACTTTCAAATAATGACCATATATAGTACAATTATAATTACAACAAATTATAAATGATTGCATCATCCAAATCATGAAATTGCATAATATATATTGGAAATCAAAAGTCATCAATTAAAGTGAAAAAAGCCATCATCAAAAGTGACATAAGAATCAATATAATAAAGGCAATTCATCAATTGTAATCAATTCATGGTTTTCTATCCAAAGCGTTTTATTGGTTTTGCATCATGACACTATTTCGAAAAAGTTTGCCAAGGTTTGTAAACGTTACGCAAAAAAATAATTTCCGAAAACTAATTTTTTAGATCAAATAATCAATTGATGAATTTTTGTTCAAGATTTTTTTCAATTTTGCATAAAATACTATTTCGGAAAAAGCTATCAACGTTACGCGAAAAAAAAAACATAAATTTTTGAAAACTGATTTTTACATCAAATACAATTATGTAATCCTTGATCTTTGAAAAGAAGAAACGATAAGGTTAAATGAAAATTTATAAGTTCCAAAACCAGAGGCTCTAATACCACTTGTAAGTTATTTGTTGTTGTTTTAATTAAACTCGCAAGCGCACGAATCTGTTGAAATACAGATTTAACTGTATGCAAAGTCGATCCCACGAGGATTTTCAATTGAAAAGAAACTCTAATTTGAATCCAAATAGATAATTCTAACCTAATTGTCAAAATATTTGTTTTGTGAGTAGAATATTAAATTAAGTGTGCAGGGAATTGATGTGCTCAAATTAGATTGAAATGTATCCAAGGTAAAAATGAATGCTAAGGTTACGAGATCTACTCCTGGTATGAGTAATGATAAATTTAACTCTTCTATCACTTAATTAGAATCCTCACATGAATAAGGTTCAAATCAAAAAATGTGTTATTTTAAACTCATTTTTGTTTATACATGAATTATATTTACCTCCTTTTACACCATGAATACATGCTTGTAAAATAGATTCAAATATACATTGTGCTAATTATTATATTGTCTAAAATAAATCAAGATTGATTCAAGAATTTATTGTGCCAAAAATTATCTACAATGTATCAAGGTTCACACTTTACAATATTAGAATGAAAAGTGGTAGAAGAAGAAACATAACAAGAGATAGGTGGCGAAGCCAACTATAAAAATAATAAAAGATAGGCGGTATAATAAAACCAGCCAATGAGATAACAAGAGATAAGAGGTAAGAAAATAAACACAATACCATAATATAACAAAAAATAGGCGGTTTGGTAAAACCAGCCAATAAAATAACAAAAAGTCGGCGGTCTGATAAAATCAGCGATTAAGAAATAACATAAGAAATGAAATAAGAAGGTAAATACAATATCAAAGATAAACATTAAGATTAAGAGTTAGATAAATTATTATTCTCATATCAAGAGTTTCACCCTTTACCTTAGTATAAGGAGATTAGTTCTCCATATTCAAAGTAAGAAAGAAAACTTGAAGATGAACAAGCATGATAAAATTATGAAAAGATAACAAAGTGCCTAAAGAAATAAGAACATTACAATACTAAGAACTCAAATTTATGCTCTCAAAATTACACTCACTTTAGCTATTTTCAACCTCCCCCTATTTCACAAGCTCTCTCTATTTATAGACATAACTAGTGAAGTAACTGACAAAGTAAGTTGCACTAAAGTTGATAGGTTGGATTGCACTATGTCCACCAAAAGTAATCATGATATTCCTCTTTGATAGCCACCGAATTTGCTGCCCATGTGAAATGAAACGTTGGAGCAAATTATGTCACCTATGTTCCTACCAAATTTTGTATATATTGATTATGTATTTTATGAGATACAACCCAAATATTATAGCAAGGTTGTTCTGGAGTGCAACAGCAAGCATATTTTCTTCTAGCCCAATTTTCGCCCTTTTAATATCTGAATATACTGATCATGTAAACAGAAAATTTGTAGAAAATTGTGTTAGCTATTCACTTGCCAAATTTAATATATATTGGATATGTGACTTATGTTAATGGTTAAAATACTGGAGTAAGGTCGAGCAAAAAAACAAACAGCAAACAGATTTTCAACATTGGATGTTCCTTGAATCTTTATGTTTAAGTTCTTTTGAAAATATGGTCATAAATCAAAATTGAATTGACACATATATCCATTAGGATGCGTCTCAAGAGTCAAAAAGATAATACTCCTTATTTAGCCATTCTTAATGAATTTATTTTATCCGCTTGATTTATAGACATAATTCCCAAAGAACCACAATTTTGGTTTGATTCTTTCAATTGACTCCATTTTCTATTATTTTCTCCATCTGTAAAAGATGCACAAAACTAAAGATAAATACAAGAAATAAATGCTTAAATATGACAAACAATTAAGATGAAAGTATTTAATTTATGGTTATAAAACTCACTCATCAAATACCCCCAAACTTAATCTTTTGTTTATCCTCAAGCAGGTTACACAAACTTCAAATTTCGAAAGATGAGTGATGAGTTGTATTTGACTTACTACACATTCTTTAAGGATTTAAAAGTTTCAACCAAAGAAAATATCAGGATCCCAAAGTTATGTAAAACTTTAATTCAAATGCAACGTATAGTTTACTCTTGAATCTCATGTGTGTGTGTGGTAATCCTTTGACATTAGACTTTTTGCATTCAAATAGATTTATGTAATTAAATATTTAAAATAAATCTCTAGGTATATGTATTTAAGACTCCATAAGCTTATTTTTCATGTCACTCTCCACTAATGTAGACTAATCATAACATTTAAGATCATGAGGACTTTCATTAGGTTTGTAATGTATGGCATAGGTTAAAGGTAGATAAAAAGATATTAATAAATGCTCAATTCAACATACATGATCATTTGGGTCCTTTCAAATTCTTTTGATATTATTATGTAGATTCTATCTCCAACCTTATTCTCATCATTATTTACTCATACTACATTTTTCTCTCTTTTTTTCTCTTTTTTTTAACATAAACCCCCAAAATTATTTATTTAGGGAGTTCTATATTATTTTATTTTAACTCCATTCATCCATCCATGAACCATAGCTTTTCAAATGATCATTTCTAAAAGGTAAGAGTTAGAAACATTTTTGTTTAAGGGCTAGATAATAATATAGGTGTACAAGAAATGATAAGCATAGGCTCAAAATGGGTTACTAGAGATGGCATAATGAATAGGTTGGTCTAAAAGGCTCAAACGATTCCAACAATGCCTAATTCATTTCTTAAATGGAGAGTAGTCTAAAATTTCACCTCAAGTGACAATCAAATAAGTTCTAAAGTCTTATGAGATCACTTGTTATATTTGAATCACATAAATCTTTTCTGAATAAACAATAAGTCAGATGTAAAAGATTAAGTGCTCAAGATATTTGAGATTTTCAGGTAAAACATACGTTACAATAGAGTTTAAGTTCATACATAGCACTCAGAACTCATCTATTTTTCAAATGTTATAAGAACTTTAAATCATTTTCATCATTGGTGTTAGTTTTGTCTAATTCCAAAACATCACTCAAAATTTTTTTTTTTAAATGAAAATGAACAACACAAAACAGACAACAAAGATTGAAAGAGATATTACCTGAAAGGGGATTGAGGAAAAGATGAACCTACAACAAACTAACAAAAAAAATAAAAATTTATGCAATCAAATAAAACAAGTTACAAATGGAGAATCAAGTCCAATTTGTGGTTTAAGCGGTTGTCTGATGCCCAATCTATTTGAGCCATAGTTGGATTAGGTACATAGACAAATTCTTGTAATGTGTCAATCAAATCATCAGTATTTGAGGCCGAGATGAGAATCCGTCGTGCTGAGTGTGAAATAAACCTTTGTTCCACAGTTTGATCAAGAAAAGACAATAAACCTTTAAAGAAATTATTAACATTCAACAAACCTATTGGTTTATGGTGGATATTCAGTTGTGCTCAAGAGACAATTTGAAAAATTTCTTCCAGAGTACCAAAACCACCAAGTAAGGTAATGAAGACGTCAGCGTTGCATATCATTCTAGCAATGCGTTCATGCATGGAGGATACCCTAAATTCTTCCCCAACTATTTTTCCTATAAGGTTTGATACAACTAAAGTAGTAGGAATAATATCCAGAACTTGGCTTCCTCCTACATATGCAGCTGCAGACACACACTACATTAACCCACTACTACCTCCACCATAGACTACATTAATTTTTCTACTTGCTAGTACTATGCCCAAACATTGTGATGCTTTTACATACTCTTCATTTTTTTCAAGACTAGAACCACAAAAAACACATATACTTTGAAAATGGCGAACTGTGGTTCCCTCCATGACTGCACTTGCACTAATTTTGAGTATGAAGATGAAGATAAGAAAGTGTGCATTTATAGAACTCAGACAAGGACATACTTATAGTAGCTAAGTGAGTAAGCTGGTGACTTTCAGCTAAAGTAAAGGTGAAAAATTAAAACATGATAGCACGCATGCATATGTACAGTAGTTGTGATTGTGGCTCACATCTTCCTCTGGTTTTATGTCTAGTAACGGCTTAAACGCCTTTTATGGGTCGAGAATATGCTTTCTATCCAATTTTCTTATAAATTGGTAAACAGGGTCTTTTAACGTCATATTCCCAAGACTGTACCGTTTATGTTCTTTTTTAAAATGGGGCCATAAACCGACAATACCGATATGCACAAATCCACTAGGATGTGTCTCAAGAGACATTGGATGAAAGTCATCATCCAATGACTCCTTACTCAAGCCATCCTTAATGAATTTAATTTCGTCTTCTCGATTTACAGACACCCAATCCAAAGAACAGAAATGTTTGTTGCAAGTTTCACGTCCACATTTGTAACACACACCCATTCATTTAACTTTGCGCTTTTTAACAAAACTGTTTTTTCCCAAACCAGACATGTAAGAGATGAAACCATTTGCAGACTCACCAGATAACCGTACCTTAGTTTCAATTAACCAACGAATATCAACAGGCATCCTCATGTTCATAAACAACCTTAATCTTGCAACCCTTGCTCTGTAAATTTTTGTCAATGCATTGGGTGGAAGAGAAGAAAAATGATTTTTCAATTTTGTGAGAATGTCTTCCATCCTCGAATCAAATTTTTTTTTTGAAAGAACAAAAGCAACAAAGGCAAGAAAACAATAGAAATTCAAAAGAAGATAACATTAAAGGAACACATTAATACAAGTTAAATAAAGAAAGATATTACCTAGATAGCATGCACGACAACCTTTAACAGTAGGAGCAAATCAATTCTGGTAGACAGGATCACGCAAAGGTGTCTCCTCTATCTCCGGGTTATGTAATTCCAAAAATGCTTTTAATCTTTGACCATTAACTTTAAACACCTCACTATTCTTGGGATTTTCAATCTCCACTACACCATGTGGATAAACAATACGAACAATGAATGGGTCTAACCACCGAGAACGTAGCTTTCTTGGGAATAAGTACAAATGAAAGTTATATAAAAGGACCTTTTGACCTGTATTAAATGATTTTCTTAAAATATGTTTGTCATGAAAAACTTGCTTTCGATCCTTATAAAATTTTGCACTTTCGTATGCATCATTCCTTATTTCTTCCAATTTATTGAGTTGAAACTTCCTGTGAGAACCTGCTTTATCAAGAGCAAAGTTAAATTGTTTGATGGCCCAATAAGCTTTATGCTCTATTTCAACAGATAAATGACAGGCCTTGCCATACACAAGTCGATAAGGAGATATTCTAATAGGGGTTTTAAAAGTAGTACGATAAGCCCATAAAACATCAGAAAGTTTCAAAGACCAATCTTTTCTATTTGGGTTAATCGTTTTTTCCAAAATATTTTTAACTTCCCTATTTGAAATCTCAACTTGACCACTAGTCTGTGGATGGTATGAGGTTGCAAATTTATGCGTGATGCCATATTTTTTTCATTAAATGCTCAAAATGCCTATTACAAAAATGTTTTCCCACATCACTAATGATAGCCTGTGGTGTGCCAAACCTTGAAAAAATGTTTTCTTTTAAGAATTTCACCACAATCTTGTGATCATTTGTTTTACAAGGAAGAACTTCTACCTATTTTGACACATAATCCACAGCAACAAGGATGTACAAATTTTCAAAGGAATTAGGAAAATGACCCATGAAATCAACTCCACTAACATCAAATATCTCAACAATAAGAATGGGAGTCAAAGGCATCATATTCTTGCGTGAGATACTACCCAATTTTTGACAACGCTTACAAGAACTACAATACAAATGGGCATCTTTAAACAGTGATGGCCAATAAAAGCCACATTGTAAAACTTTTGCAGCAGTTTTTTTAGCACTAAAATGACCTCCACAAGTATGACCATAACAAAAAGAAAGAACACTATGTTACTCACTCTCAGGAACACATCTTCAAATGATTTGATCAAGGCAATACTTAAACAAGTATGGATCTTCTTAAAAGAATTTCTTTACTTTAGTTAAAAAATTTATCCGATCTTGCTTACTCTAATGTGTAGGCATTTGACCTGTGGCAAGATAATTAGCAATGTCAGAAAATCAAGGTAATTGAGAAATAGATATGAGTTACTCATCTGGGAAGGAGTCTTTGATAGGCAAGTTATTTTCACCACATTCAACTACCAACCTAGACAAGTGATCAGCTACAACATTTTTAGATCCTTTCTTATCTCGAATTTCTAAATCAAATTCTTGCAACAACAATATTCATCTTATCAAACGTGCTTTATCAGCTTTCTTAGAAAGAAGATACTTAAGTGCAGCATGATCTGTAAAGACTACAATCTTATATCCTAACAAATAAGATATAAACTTGTCTAGAGCAAATACCACAGCTAGTAACTCTTTTTCTATTGTAGAATAATTCAATTGAGCATCATTAAGAGTTTTACTAGCATAGTATATTACATAAGGAAATTTATCAAGACGCTTACCCAAAATGGCTCCAATTGCATAATCAGAAGCATCATACATGATTTCAAATGGAAGATTCCAATCGGGTGGTCTAATGATGGGTGCAGAGGTGAGTAAGAATTTGAGCTTCTCAAAAGCTTGACAGTACTCTTCATCAAAGATAAAAGATGCATATTTGGTAAGTAAATTATATAAAGGTTTGGAGATTTTGCTAAAATCTTTGATGAATTTGCGATAAAACCCTGCATAGCCTAAAAAAGAATGTACCTCTTTCACTGTCTGAGGAAGTGGAAGACTGGAAATCAATTCAATTTTGGTTCTATCTACCTCAATACCTTGATGTGACACAATAAGGTTCTTTTTTTAACCCTAAAATAGAATTTTTTCCAGTTCAAAACAAAGTTTTTTTTTATACCTAATTAAGACTAATCTTAAATGGTGTAGACATTCCTCAAAACTAGACCCATGTACAAAAAAATCATCCATGAATACTTCCAAAAATCGCTCTACCATGTCAGAAAATATGCTTGTCATGCAACACTGAAATGTGGCAGGTGCATTGCATAATTCAAATGGAATTCTACGATAGACAAAGGTTCCAAAAGGACAAGTGAAGGTAGTTTTCTCTTGATCTTCAAGTGCAATGGGAATTTGATTGTAATCAAAGTATCCATCAAGGAAGCAATAATACACATGTCCAGCTAACCTCTCTAGCATTTGATCTATAAAGGGAAGTGGAAAATGGTTTTTTCTTGTAACAGCATTCAACTTATGGTAGTCAATACAAACACGCCTCTCAGTTTGCATTCTAGTGGGAATTAATTCATTATCCTTATTTTTTACTATAGTAATGCCAGACTTCCTAGGGACTACCTGAACAAGACTAACCCATGCACTATTAAAAATTGGGTAAATGACACTCACATCAAGAAGTTTGATTACTTCAGCCCCCACAACCTCCTTTATGTTTGGATTCAAACATCTTTGTGACTCTCTTAAGGTTTTGGCATTGTCCTCCAAATATATTCGGTGCATGCAAATTGATGGACTGATACCTTTAATGTCTGCTATTGTCCACCTTATGACTTCATTATGCTCACTAAGGACTTTTATCAATTCAACTTTGTGTTTACTATCCAAATCAGATGCTATGATCACAGGCAAAGTCTCAGAAGGTCCTAAAAAAACATACTTCAGAGAATTAGGTAGATGTTTTAATTCTAACTGGAGAGGTTTCTCTATGGATGACAGTAGGACAGACTCAAAGGGTGTCAGTGTCTCTTTTTCGACTTTCCACTTATTGGTATTAATCAATGAAATGGTCTCTAACAGGGAATTTACTTCACCGATTAAGAAATCATCATTTTTGTCCATGTTGAAGTGGGCCAAACATTTTTCCAAAGGGTCATCACCAAAAGAACTCAAAAATGAGTCATAGACTATACTCTCAATCATGTTGACTTCACATACATCACTAGTGTCTACAAGTTGACGGGAGACATTAAAGACATTCAGTTCAACTGTAATGTTTCCAAAAGATAGATTTAAGACACTATTACGACAATTGATGATTACATTGGATGTTGCCAAAAATGGTCTACCTAGAATGACAGATATTTGTGTATCTATATTCTCAACAGGTTCAGTGTCAAGAACAATAAAATCTACTAGAAAGCATAATTTATCAACCTTTATGAAACATCCTCTATGACACCTTTAGAAATTTTTGTTGACCTATCTACTAATTGAAGAGTCGCTTATGTTGGTTTTAACTTTCCTAACCCAAGTTTTGCATATACAGAGTATGGCAACAAATTCGCACTTGCTCTTAGATTAAGTAAGGCTCGGTTAATCACATGGTCACCTATTATACAAGAAATTGTAGGATAACCAGGATATTTATAGTTGATAAGAGTTTTTTGTTGAATTATAGAGCTCACTTGTTCAGTCAAAAATGCCTTTTTTGAAACATTAGTTTTCCTTTTCACAGTGCAAAGATCTTTTAGAAATTTTGAGTAAGTGGGTACTTGTTTGATAGCATCCAAAAAAGGGGATGTTAATGCTTACTTGTTTAAATACCTTTAAAATGTCACTATACTGAATACCTTTCTTGATTGATGCAAGTCTTTGTGGAAAAGGAGCTTTGGGGACACAAGGAATTTGTTCACTTTTCTTTTCACTTGAGTCATTATTTTGGGATTCATGTTGACTCTACTCGTCATTTTCTGGCATGTGAACATGATTATCAATAACCTTTCCAGATTTAAGGGTTGTTACATATTTTACTTCTTCCTTAAGATTTTTTGATGATCCTACTTCAAATTGACCCTTAGGATTAGGAATAGGTTAACTGAAATTTTTTCTTTTTCTCTTTCTCCTACAACATTAGCTATTTGACCTAATTGTGTTTCAAGCTTTGAAATAGCTTGAGTGTGAGATTGTCAAACTTGTTGGGTCAACTGCATAAATTGTTGCAAAGTATCCTCCAAAGAAGGTTTTCTTTGTTGTGGTATCCCAAAAGGAAGAGCATGTTGAGGAACTTGAGGGTATGAATTGGGAGGGGCAAATTGTTGCCCACCTTGATTCATTGCAGGTTAATTTTGTCTGCATGAAAAATTTGGATGGTTTCTCTAATTTAGATTATATTTTGGTGCATATAGACTATCTGATGACTTTCCATAAGACTGGAAGGAATTAACCTGCTCAGAGAATGCTTCTTGGTAAGCTGGTATGGATGGACAAAATTGTACAATTTGAGATGCATTAAAACATAAAGCACATGCTTCATTCCTAGTATGGGTAGAAGAGTTCAGAGTATGACTTAAATTCAAAACTTCTACCTTTCTAGTAAGATTGGCCAAGGCAACTCTCACATATGTATCATCACTCACTTCATAAATTTCTCCTCTTTTGTGGTTTGAGACTTTCTATCCTTTAAATCAATGTAGTTCTAATGTTGAGAGTTTTCAGATAGAGACCCTAAGGATCCCCAAGCCTTAGACCCATTTAACTGTAAAAACTTTTCACCATGCATACTTTAAATCATTTGATGATTTGATGGAATCAAACCGTCATAAAAATATTTCACAAGTCTCCAAGTTTCAAAACCATGATGAGGACACTTCAAAAGAAGGTCATTAAATCTTTCCCAACACTCAAAAAATTGTTCCGAATCTTTTTGGAAAAAATCAGATATTTCTCTCCTAAGGGCATCAGTTTTGAACATGGAAAAAAAATTTGGTTAGAAACTTATTTACTAATTGATTCCAACTAGTAATAGTTCTTGTCGGAAGCGAATTCAACCAGGCTTTAACTTTATCTTTTAATGAAAATGGAAACATTCTAAACTTGATTGACTCATCATTAAAATTTTGGAAGCGAAATGTCGAGCAGTTTTCAAGAAAATCTTTAATATATATGTATGGATTTTCTCTCTCTAATCCATAAAATGATGGCAACAGTTGGAGAATGACTGGTTTAAGCTCAAAGTGAGTTGCATTAGTTTGTGGTAACACTATATAAGATGGAGTACTAGCTATGACAGGTGAGAAATATTCCATAAGGGTTTTCTCATGTACAACTTGTTCTTCCATTTTTGATAGTGTCTCAACAAAATCTAATGTTTCAAGTTTAAAATCAACGGGTGATCCCAAACTTTTCCTAACCAAACGCTGATATTTATGATTTATCACGTTTCCAAACAAGCATAAACTAAAAGAAAAACTATAAACAAATATTTCTAACACAATTACAATTACAACTTAATAACATATATATACAATGTTAACTACAAGTAACAAAATGCAAATACAATAAAAAAAATCACAAAATTATGCAACCAAGAAAATTTTCTATACAAAGAAAATATTCTAAATAATAATTAGTGGAAGAATTATACTTACCTGGATCTAATTAGCTTTTCCGTTGCAATCCTCGGTAACGGTGTCAAAAATTTGTTATTTTAATTAAACTAGAAAGCGCATGAATCTGTTAGAGTACAGATTTAACGATATGCAATGTCAATCTCACGAGGATTGCCAAGTGAAAGAAAACTCTAATTTGAATCCAAATAGATAATTCTAATCTAGTTGTCAAAATATTTATTTTGTGAGGAGAATATTAAATTAAGTGTGCAGGGAATTGATGTCCTCAAATTAGATTAAAATGTATTCAAGATAAAAATGAATGCTAAGGTTAGGGGATCCACTCCTAGTATGAGTAATGATAAATTTAACTCTTCTATCACTCAATTGGAATCCTCACATGAATAAGGTTCCAATCAAAAAATGTGTTACTTTAAACTCACTTTTTTTTATATATGGATTATATTTACCTCATTTTACACCATTAATACATGCTTGTAAAATAGATTCAAATATACATTGTGCCCATTATTATATTGTCTACAATAAATCAAGATTGATTCAAGAATTTATTATGTCAAAAATTGTCTACAATGTATCAAGGTTCACACTTTATAAGATTAGAATGAAAAGAGGTACGAAGAAGAAATATAACAAGAGATAGATGGCGAAACCAACCATAAAAATAATAAGAGATAGGCGGTCAAATAAAACTAGTCAATGAGATAACAAGAGATAAGAGGTAAGAAAGTAAACACAATACCATAATATAACAAGAAATAGGCAGTTTGGTAAAATCAGCCAATAAAATAACAAGAAATCGACAGTCTGATAAAACCAGTCATTAAGAAATAACATGAGAAAAGAAATAAAAAGGTAAATACAATATCAAAGATAAACATTAAGATTAAGAGTTAGATAAATTATTATTCTCATACCAAGAGTTTCACCCTTTACCTTAGCATAAGGAGATTAGTTCTCCATATTCAAAGTAAGAAAGCAAACTTGAAGATGAACAAGCATGATGATATTATGAAAATATAACAAAGTGCCTAAAGAAATAAGAACATTACAATACTAAGAACTCAAATTTATACTCTCAAAATTACACTCTCTTCAACTATTTTTTACCTCCCCCTATCTCACAAGCTCTCTTTATTTATAGACACAACTAGTGAGGTAAGTGACAAAGCAAGTTACATTAAAGTTGATAGGTTAGATTGCACTATGTCCACTTAAAGTAATCATTATATTCCTTTTTGATAACCACCGAATTTGCTGCCCATGTGAAAAGAAAAGTTGTAGAAAATTATGTCAGCTATGTTTCTACCAAATTTTGTATATATTGACTGTGTATTTTATGAGATACAACCCAAATACTGCAGCAAGGTTGTTTTGGATTGTAATAGCAAGAAAATTTTCTTCTAGCCCAATTTTCGCCCTTTTAATGTTCGAATATGCTAAACACGTAAATATGAAAGTTGTAGAAAATTGTGTCAACTATTCACTTGCCAAATTTCATATATATTGGATATGTAACTTATGATTTATGGTTAAAATACTAGAGTAATGTCGGGTATAAAAACAAACAACAAACAAATTTTCAACATTGGATGTTCCTTGAATCTTTATGTTTAAGTTCTTTTGAAAATATAGTCATAAATCAAGATTGAATTGACACATATATCTATTAGGATGCGTTTAAAGAGTCAAAAAAATAATACTCCTTACTCAGCCACTCTTAATATATTTATTTTATCCACTTGATTTATAGGTATAATTCCCAAAAAACTACAATTTTACTTTGATTCCTCCAATTGAGTCCATTTTCTATTATTTTCTCCATCTGTAAAAGATGCACAAAATTAAAGATAAATACGAGAAATAATTGCTTAAATATGACAAACAATTAAGATGAAAGTATTTAATTCATGGTTATAAAACTCACTCATCATTATTCAATAAAATTTATTCAAATCAAAACCCTAATTTTGAATAACTTATTATGCTCTATAATCTTAGAACTTTATGATTCTCACAAAACAGTAATTGAATGAAGACATACCTTGATCCATGATGTTTATCTTATAAATAAACCTATTGTAGATGAGAGATCTCAAATAAAATGTATTTCTCTCTCTTCGCCCCTTTAGGTTTGATGCACATTTCTTGATGGAGAGAAAATTGTCACATACTGGACAGAGAGAGAACCAGTTTTTTATATAGAGTCATTAATACACATGTACCATCAACATGTATATCCAATAGATAATATCTCTCTTATTGACCAATAAGATTTTAGCATTTAAACATTATTAGATCATAATTATCATTAAAGAATAATTATCATTAATTCATAATTATCACTAAGTCATTATTATCATTAAGTTATGATTATATTTAAATAGATAAATATAATAAAATACATATCTAAAACACATGGGCCACTAATTAAAATATCTAACATGAACATGAAAATATATTGGAAGGAATGATGTTTAAAAAAAATTCAAAGGGGCAATTGCTCTAGAAGTGAGTTTGAACCCACGCCCTTTTAGACCAAGAGATTTGTTTTATTTCATTTGCAGATTTTTTAAGTTTATAAACTAAGTGATCATTGTGTTCTAAAATGAAACCTTCTAATTGTTTCATTTAAACTTTTTTCTCTAAATCTTCATAGAAAAATGTTGTTTTCACATTTATTTGATGTAACTCCATATTAAACTGTGTTATTAATACTATGATGATTTAAAATGAATCTTGATTAGAAACATGAGAGAAAGTGTCATGATAATCAATTTCTTCTTATTGAGTGAATTCTTTAGCTATAAGTCTTATCTTTTATATTTCAATATTACCTAAGGAGTTTATATTGGTTTTAAAAATTCACTTACAACCAATGTCATTTTCCCTTTTAGACAATTCAACAAGATTTCATATTTGATTTTTAGTCATTGAATTTATCCCATTCTTCATATCATCATACCACAATATAAATTTATTTCCACTCATAGCCTGTAAAAACATGATATAGTCATTTTCAACACCAATGTCCATGTTAGATTCTTGTAGGTAAACAGTATAATCTGAAAAAAAAATTATAGATTTCTTAACTTTTGAAGATTTTCTCAATGTTACCTCAACATTCTCAACTTGAGAATTTTGAGTAACTAGATTTACAAGAGTAGATACTCTTGACAAAGTGGTTCTTCAATAATTGGCTATTTTTAAGTAATCGAATTTTGATAATTATTATGAAAAATAACCAATCTATTTGAAAATGTGAGAATATATTCAAGTATATTATACTCTTGAAAACTAAGTTTCAAAGTTAATTACTCCCACTTATATGATCATTCTTAAGGAACGTGGATTCTACACAATATGGATTGTTAAATCTATATATTTTAAGTTTTTCTGCATAGCCAATAAAATATTCATTGATTGGTCTTAAATCTAACTTTTTCTTATATGGATCATAAACCTTGGCTTCAATTAAGCATACTAAAATACATACATACCTTAAACTAAATTTCCAACATTTCCGTAACTCAAATTATATCTTTTGAATGGTTTTAGTTAGAACTCTATTTAGTACATATGCCATAATTTTTAGAGTTTTACTCTATAAAGATAATGGAAAATCACAGTTATTAACCATACTCCTCACCATATCCATCAATGTTTGGTTCTTCCTTTCAACCACATAATTAATGGTGAGTTAGGTATTGTGAGTTAGGTATTGTGTATTATGTCACAAGGCCTTATTCTTAAATGAACCTTACAAATAGACTTAATAATTATCCATTTTTAGTGTACATTTTATAGTATTCACCATCTCTATTTGATCTCACGATCTTAAGTTATTTACCTAATTATTTCTCTACTTCTATTTTATAGATCTTAAAAGTATTTAGTACTTAACTTTTATCATAAAAAAATTAAATCACCGCATGTTATAATCTAAACTCAAAGAAAAGATTATAATGATGTATTTATTTATTTGCTTGGATTAATTTACATGAATAAATATTTCATAATTAGTTTCATTGTATGTATAGTAAGTTTTTTGTTTATTTTTTTTTGTAGTAGTTCAAACTTTATCTGTCCCAATTTTGATTCTTTAAATATTAGGCCATTTGGTTGTAAATGTATTTTTAAAATCAAAAGAAACTATTTAGACAATATTGAAATATATAAAGACAAATTTATAGTAAGATAATTCACTCGATAAGAAGAAATTGATTATCATGATAGTTTCTCTCTTGTTTTTAATAAAGATTTATTTCAAATAATCATAGTATTAATAGCTCAGAAGGGCAATGATTACTTAATTTACAAGTTTAAGAAATCTATATATGAACTAATAAAAGCTTCATATTAATGATATTTAAAATTTCATAATGTTATTTTTTTATTTGATTTTACAGAGAATATTATACATCAGTATATATACCATAATATTAGTGGGAGTAAAATAATTTTCTTGATTCTATGCATAGATGATATTTTACTTGCTTTAAGTAATTTATGGTTATTTTATGAGGTTAAATGATTTTTTTTGTAGCAATTTGACATGAAAGATATGAACAAAACTTCCTATATCATATGCATAAAGATTGAGAAAAACAAATCTCAAGGGATATTAAGATTGTCTTAAAAGACTTATATCACTAAAGTTTTAGAGAATTTTGTATGAAAAATTGTTCATCAAGTGTTGCAACTATTGTCAAAAGTGACAAATTAAGTTTGAAACAAAGCACAAAAAATGTTTTAAAGAAGGAACAAATAAAATATATTTCTTATGCTTTTTCAATTAGGAGTTTAATGTATACTCATATTTGCATAAAATCTGACATTATATAGGTGGTTGGAATGTTGGGACGATATTAAAGTAACCTTAATTTAGACTATTAAAAAGCTTCAAAGAAAGTTATGCAATACATTTCAAGAATTAATGACTACAAGCTTACATATTGATGATTTGACTATTTAAAAGTGGTTGGATATTTAAATTTTGATTTTGTTAATTGTCTTATCTCAAGAAATTTAATACTAATTTTATGTTTTCTTTATAATTTGAAGGGTTATTTCTTGGAGAAGTACAAAACAATATTTGATTGTTATTTTTACTATAGAAGCAAAGTTTATATCGTGATTTAAAGTGACATCATAAGCTATATGGTTAAAGAGTTTTATTTTTGTACTTACAATTGTTAACTCAATTTTCAAGCCATTGAAGATTTACTGCAGTAACTCTGCATTATTGTTTTTGAACAAGAATATTAAGAGTAGAAGTTGTAGTAAGTATATTGATATTAAATATTTAACTATCAAAGAATATGTTAAAGCAAATAAGGTAGTTATAGAACAAATCAACACTAAATTGATTATTGTAGATTTCTTGGTAAAAGGTCTATCACCTATTGCATAGATAAAATGTTGAACATATATGACTCAATTTTATTATGTAATCTTATGTTATCTTATATTTTTATATCGTATTTTGTCGATTTAAAATATTCTGTTATTTTATTTTTGTCTTCTTTTATCTAATTGTATGTATATAAATTTTAAGAGAATGAAAGTGACTCTGAATAAATATTTGGAAGTTCATTTGTAAATATGTACCATATATGACTTTCATTTAAATGAGTTTAATTACATTGTAATACATATAAGTTAATATTTATTCTAAAAGACTTACTATTATTATTCATACAATTTAAACTCTTTTGTTTAAACATAGAGATATTGCATTAAAAATTTTAAGGATGTATCAATATTAAATTTATACATATTATGTGTTTAATGGGTTGGTTGAGAAAATATTAATTATATTAAAAGTATATGTACGTGGCCTATCTTTTATTTAAATATACATGTAATTATATGTGAAAATGTGTCTTTATATAATAATGTGTTTTTATGTAAAAATATACAATTATAACAACTATTCATTAATTATAAATATTTTTTTAATAGAAAAAAAGTTATAGTGAAGTAGAGAATAATTTTTTGATTACAGGTCTTGAGTCTAAAAATAAATTTTTTAATTTTCTATTAAGTACATAGAGAAAAATATTGAATAAATTATATTTTTTATATATTCTAATTTATATTTTAAAAATTGTTTTTGAAGAATTTAATTATTATAACCGAAAGGTACGTATTTTTATACTCACTTTAAGGTCTGTGCAATTTATGGCTTTCATTCCTCTATCGGATAGCTCGTTTTCTGCTCCGTTTTTGTTCGCTTAAAGTTTCTGCTGCTGTGTTCCACTTATCCTCAATTTTTGACACCCCCCCCCCCCCAAAAAAAAAAAGATAAAAGGGATTAAAAAAATTAGGAGTCAGGCTTCTGAATTCCTGACCTCTTTTTCTCTTTTTTTTTTTTCATTTGAATAAATATGTTTTTTTTTAAATATTAAAATATATCCTCTTCCCTTTTTATTAAATTTTCAAACAAGATTTTAATTTTCAATTAGTTAATATCTTTTATAGGATATGATAGGATTTTTCATACCAGACTTATTCCTAAAAGATAGGAGCACATCACATTTTGATTATGTGAAAAGATTAATATTTAAAAAATTAGAATAAATTAAAATATCTTAAAAAGAATCATAAATAATAGATCCTAAATATTATTTTGGAAAATTTGACCTAAATCTGAATCAGCTCTATGACTCATAAACAATCCCATAATAAGCCCAAGTAATTTAAAAAAAAAGAGACACCAAAATAATAAGATGTTAAACTAAAGCTCAAAAATAAAATTTATGGACTATAATTTAATTGAAGTCAATAAAATAGAAAAATATTTTTCAGATTTTTAATTTTTCTTTTTTCTTATTATTTTTAAGAAAGAAAAAATTACTTAAACTAAAAAATATCCAATCAAAATATGTTGTTTACAGATATAGTATATGCAAATATTTTTTTCATGGCTAAAATCTCTAAATAGTTTATAAGCAAAAGTAATTTTGCTAAACTATACTTAAGACAACATCCTCAATTTTACAGATCTCGTCACAAAGGTCAATTTTTGATTACACTGGTTGAGCTTAAAAATTTATATTTGACTAATTAAATTGACCAAGAATTGATCATTAATAAAAACAATATAATTTATTTTATTTGAAAAATAATTGATAGACACATATATCATATAATAAAATAAAAAAATTAATTAGTATAGTTTATATAAATATCCATCATATTTATTTGAATTAAATTTCATACTCGCTATTTTAATTCAACAAAGATCTACTTAAATATTAATATTTGACTTTGACTCACATGATTTTGCAATATCTTGAAATGTTGATCATATTAAAATTGACATAAAAACATATAAAAAACACGCATTATGGTAATTTGGTAATGGAAAAAGAAAGCCAAGTGCCAAGTTAATTGCCGTGAGAACGTGAGACTGAAGCTACCGCTGGATATTCCTCTCCGTATAGATATGCCATTTTTCTGGCTGCATTAGAAGAGAGTTTAAGCAAAGCATTCTTCTTTCTTTTTGAATTCCGTTTAGTCCAATTAGGGTTGGAAACTCTGATCCTAATACGGTCCATGGAGTTCATACAGAGCCGAGTGGAACCATGGATCAGAGATCAGCGAGCCAAGCTCATGAAGGTATCTTGGGGCCCGCTGCAATGGCGGATGAAGTGGCCGTGGAGCAGCGGAAGAGAGCAGAAGAAGAAGATTCAGGAGGAGTACGAGAGAAGAAGGAAGCAGCTGCAGGATCTCTGCCTTGCCCTCAAGGCCGAGTCGGTCTCGGACTTGCAGGATATTCTTTGCTGCATGGTTCTCTCCGAGTGCGTTTACAAGGTATTTGCTGGTTTAATTGTTACTTCAGCAGTGAGAGAATAATGGATTTTATGTGCATTTTTTTCTTTTTAAAGTTTGTATGTTAAGCACGTTACTGGAGTCAAAAAGCTTGTGATTGAATTACAAAGAAGTGGTAAAAAGGAAATTATAGGATGAATATTTGTGTATTCTTCGCAAGCCATGTAAGGAAACTGAATGGAAAGGGTTATATAATTGGCAATTATATTAACTTACAAATTTTTTGAGGAATCTTATCCTAGCCCCGGAGATGAGGTTGAAGTTAGCAATGGGATTATGATATGGAAATGTATTTCATACTTTCATGTCTATGGAAACCCTTCTTATTTTCGCAAGATCACTTATCCCTCGTAAGTATGAGGGTTTGACGGCTAAGATGCATAGACATTGACATGGACACAAACGCCGTGAAACTATAAAATCTGAAGTGTCTAACTGTAACGTGTTTGATACAAATATGTTGGACACAAACATGGCCACTTTTTTGAAGTGTGGGTGCTTCATAGTTTCACAGTCATAAGTTGCCCTCTTGCCTTGCTTATGCAATTTTTCTGAGAAATTTTATTATTGTGCTAGAGTGGGAAACAGGAGTTTATAATGTGGAAGTGTCAATTTGAAAATAATTTGAATTACAGGGTTCATAATTAATCAAATATAAGTTGAATTATTTGAAAAAGTTGAATTTATTGTCTTAGTCATATTTCAGAACATGTATTTTTATTTTCATCTACTTTACACCAATATCCTATATGTGACATTTTTACTTTACAAGGTTCTGATCTTTCTTAGAATTTTCGTTTTTCTAGGAATCATAATGAAAGAGTTGTAGGTGATCTTGTCCTGTTAGTGGACATCCTTAGTTCTCTCTGTGTTTCTACTTTGCTTGATAGAAGGATATGGCCCTTGGATTCCTCTGGTTTTAAGACTTGTAAATTCTTTGTTCAATTTCTGATCCGTAATCCAAATGTACAAAACTTTTTCTAAGTCTTTTTTGAAGGATAAGGTTTCCTCTAAGGGGAAGACTTTTGTCTGGATTATGTTACTTGATAGAATAGAATTGATATGACTAATTTATTTCAATCTTGTAGGCCTCATATTGCTATTTCTCTAGATGTTTGTGTTATGTGATTTCAGAGTTTGGAGACAAACAAACATATTTTTTTGTAATGTGAAGCTATGTGGTGGCAGTTGAAGATAAACTTTTCTGCATTTTTTAGGAACAGTGGGCTTTCATAGTATGCTGTTTTTGCAGGCTTGGGGTGTTTATGATTGAAGTGAAACAAATATCTTAAACCAGAGATTTCTCATATCACACCTTCTGTTGAATAGAGTAGTTATTATGGCTTCTTTGTGTGTTTCCGGTCATGGCTTTTTAGGGTGTTTCTCCAATGGATTTATAGCAGGATTGGAGAGCTCTTTTGAGCTGATGTATTTTCTTTTGTTTTTGTTTTTTTTTTGTACTTGTATGTTTGTTCTAGGATTTCTTGTTCTCATTCTTTGCACTAATGCTTCATTCTCTTAATAAATTTGTTAGGTAACTATTCCCCTAATCAGCCAAAACAGAGTATAGAGTGCAGAATTAAGGAAAACAAGTTACCTCAAGGATCCAACCAGCTAGTGTACTGCTCTTACGCTCCAGAAAATGAGAAAACCAGTAGGAAAGAAAAATGAAGCAAAAGAAAGATAGTTTCTGGCACAATTTGAAACTTCCAGATGTCTCCCAAGCCCACTCAGATTCTGCCTGCCTCTTCCCCTCACACTTCTCCCTCCTTATTCCCTCCCATAACTGCCTTGCCTTGATGCCCGCCCTCTCTAACTGTTTTACCCTGGTGGCCATTCCCCTTTTGACACCTGCCCTCCACATAATTTCCGTATTCTCCTTTTAAGGCATCAATTTCCACAACAGTCCTCAAAGGTCTACCCACCTCATGCTTATTGTGTTTATTATTCTTTTTATTTCTTCTTTGGTATACTGATCACGTGGGGGTCTAACAAAATTCTTTTTTTTCAACCAAAGAAATATATGCTAGACATACTATCCTTGTGTTGATAATTCAACACTTCTATATAGTACTCTTAGGGGACAGAAATAGATCAATTCTAATATTTGACATTTGTTAAATACTTATTAGTTATTAGATTTTTTTTAAACTTGTACTGGGCATACTTCAATATATTATTTGATGTTTTCATAATTGTATATATAAATACATGTATTTATATAATTTTTTAATATTTATCTATCCCATGTTACGTCTTTTAGTTTCAAATTTTTAATGACATTGTGTCCATGTTATGTCCCATGTCCATGGTATTTCCATGGTCGTGCTTCTTACTTTGTAGGTGGTAATTTACTCAACTTATTGCGTTAAGACTAGTGTTCAGCCCTGGCCTTCAAAAAAATTGACAATTAGACATTTTTCCTCAAAATAGAAAGAATATATTTATGAATATGCTAATCTAGGAAATTGTCTATGAATCTGCTCCAACCAATCATTATCCTTGTCAAAATAATTGTTTATCATAATTTTGGACTGATCATAAGCTTTTGAAACTTGAGACCAAAAAGATAAGGACTGGTAGTGATATTATAATTATAAATTAATGATGTTGTACAAAGGACCGGTCATTTTTCTGCTTGTGTATTTCTTATTTTCACTCATCACTCACCACCTGCGTGGCTGGAACTATTATTGGGCTTCTGCTGCCCATCACTGATAATCAGGCTCCATTGATGTTTATTATATGTTAATTTTTTTCATAGAAATAGAAACTTCATTAAAGAACAAAGAGAAGTACAATAAAAGGAGAATAAGTTATCCTCCTGAAGAAACTAATGACCAAACAAAATACAATATATTAAAAGAACAAAAAACTCAAAGCTAAACATGCAAAACAGTAGCCCAATCTTTTTGCAAATCTGAAATGGTGACCCCATTAAAGAGACCGTGAGCATAACACCATAGTGAAGCCATAAACCTTATCCTTTACCATAGCATATCAAAAGAAATTGAAGTTCCATGAAAAATTCTATCATTTCTTTCCAACCAAACACTCCAAGAAACTGCAAAGACAGCATAATCTTAACCTCATTTCTCTTTCTAAACCCTTTAAATCTTATTGACAGAAAAGCCTCCAAAGAATTAGGACAGACCCAAGTCTCTCCACATGCGCCAAACAACTTACTCCACAGAAAATCAACAACTTGACAATGTAAGAAAAGATGTGTAACTGATTCTGAATTGTTCATAGACATAACATATTTGGAGAAATGGCCATTTTAGGCTTATGAATCTGCAACAAATCATTAATGTTAATTATACCCTGAAAAATTGTTGCCTTTTTCTGTTCTTTTAAATATTACAAAACTGTACAAGACTTGTTTCTTTGCTCATGGATATTATTTCTTTTCAAAATATGTGTCCATTTTATGTTATATATCTACTTTTGTCTTGTTATGCACTAATGTCCATGTTAATCCATGTTCTTTTATAGTTATTAAGAGACTATAGAGAGATGGTGGACTTTTAAAATTTCTAATAACTACCCACTAATCATAACTTCTACTTTTTAGGGTTCAGTTTATATCTAGGTATACCAAAGAAACCAAGAGCCCATTTTTTTCACATCATATTGGTGCAGATGAAATAATTTAGTCTTTTCCTTCCTGATTTCTTTCAGATTGATATTTATAATAAGGATTTACCTGGTACGATTTATAATTACTGTTAAAGTAGCTAATTGACATCTTCATTTCTTATTTGGTAAGAAATTCTTTTAAGTGTGTCTTGCAGTTAAGGTAAGAGAGAAGGGATCAGCAGTATCATTTCTAGTTTTTTGGGGACTCTGGTATATATCTTCAGAGTAATGATTAAATTAACAGCATTAAAGTAGTACCATTCATGGTGTAAAATATAGGAAACCTGATGGGCCTAAAGCCAGTGTGCCTACTGTCATGAGGGCTTACACCCAAAGGAATAAGGCTGGTGAGGTGGCAGGGGAACCAGACTAAGAAAGGGCTGACAGTAACCAACTATGGCAAAGGGGCGATGGGCAGGTTGAGGTGGATGAGACAGTTTGAAGTCAGTTAAAAGAGAGAAGAGGGAATAAGAAGGCTGGGGTGGATAGAGAAAATATGGAGAATTTCTTGTGGAGTAGCCTGTGAAGGAGAAATCTAGCTTCTCAAATTACTAGAGCTTTTCTTACGTTTTTGTTTCCTATTTTCTATTCTGTGACTGTTTCTGGATTGTTTTGTTGCTTTGTCTTTGTATTTGTGTATGGAAAAACCATCCCATTTCATCTTTCTGGTGGAATTGGATATAAAAAAAATACTGTAATTCAAAAGAATCCTGTTTGGGCTCCAACAAAATCTGTGTGCTTGTACAAATTAATATGAAAATATAATATTACTCTGAAGTCTGAAACATATGCCAAGTGACATTGCCTCTCCCAGGGTTGGATAAAGCTTTCTGCTTTTCCTTATTGCGTATTGCTATTTCTACAATTAATAGATATTCTTTGAAGTTAAGTGGTGCTGTAGAATCTTAGGTTCACGTAATTGTAACCTTTAAATTCAAGTTCTATTAGCATTACTGTATTAGAATATTTATTACTTAACTATGAACTAGGAATTATTGGAATTAGATATTCTCTTCTGACAAACACTAAGGACTACTTTGGAATCTTAATAAGGATTTATGTGTACATTGTTTGAATATTTATTAGTTAATTATGATCTGTGAATTACCAAGCATTTATATGTGATGTTCCCTTTTTTGTTTTTTCTAATATAGAGACCTGCCAGTGAGATGATGCGAGCAGTAAATAAATTTAAGGCTGATTTTGGAGGACAAGTTGTTTCTTTGGAGCGAGTGCAACCTTCATCAGATCATGTTCCTCATAGGTTTGTCATTGCTTATATGATTAAATCTCGTCAAGTTATTGTTTTTTGTAGCCCTTGAATTCTCTGCTGCTCTTCATTAATTGCATACATGCCATTAAATATTTTGATATCTGGAGACCTTTTATCCTTTAATTTCAGATTATTTTATTTGTCTCTTCTACATCTAAGATGTCAAATCCTTGAGAGCTCACATTTTAAAGAGAACTATTTATATAATAGCAACCGCTTTGCCGGTAATGATTTAGTTGTTTGAGATTTCCCACTAAGCAGTATCTGTGCTTACATGTTTTGTCAGTGTTTTTTCTTCTTTTACTGTTGAAAATTGCATACACAGACACACACACTGATTTGATTGATTATGTTGTCACAGGTATTTGTTGGCAGAGGCAGGAGACACCTTATTTGCTTCCTTCATAGGGACAAAGCAATACAAGTGGGTGCTTCTTAAGATGATCCTTTGTGTTAGCCTTCCAAGGCATTACAACTCCAAGAATATGATTTTTCTTTATCTTTTATTTTTCCTGAAAGGGATGTAATTGCTGATGCAAATATACTTCAAGGTGCAATCTTTCATGAGGATGCTGTTGAGGAACTTGACGGACATGCGGCAACTGAATCTGACCAGGGTGAAAACCAAAATGGGAAAGTGGAAAATATGTGGCCTCTAGAGTCAAGGTCTAAACAATTGAAGAGTAAATCACAACCTGCTGCTCATCGGGTAAATAAGTTTTTTTCCATCGTGAATCTCTTGAATTTGATTACTGTTTTTTTCTGCATTAATGAGTAAATTTATATTTTTAGTTGAATCACCACGGATTTCTTCCTTTGTTAATTTTTTTAATTGCCATCTCATTAGATGCATGTTAATTCAATTAAGAAACTACACTGTTATTAATTTGGTTGTGGAATTTTCACTAATATAGATGGGCACCTAAGCCTTAGTTCTTGAGATTTTGTGATAAATCACAACTGTACATATGATTTCTCTTGGTTCTAATGTTGCCTTTGATATTACTTCTCAGGGTTTTATGGCTCGTGCTAAAGGAATACCTGCCTTGGAATTGTATAGGCTTGCTCAGAAGAAAAAACGAAAATTAGTTTTATGTGGCCATTCACTTGGTGGAGCAGTAAGTATTATTCATCCAGCTTGATTTAAAAATAATGCTTTATGTATTTTTAAGAAGTTTACATATACTCAGTTCCTCATGTGCTACATAGGTTGCTGCATTAGCTACGCTTGCCATTTTGAGGGTAATTGCTGCTACATCTCCATCAAAGGAAAATGAGAAGGTCTCTATCAAATGTGTAACATTTTCTCAGCCTCCTGTTGGAAATGCTGCTCTAAAGGAGTAGGTTTTCCACGCCTTCCCCCCCTCCATTCTCAATTGTTTACTTTCTTTTAATTAAACATAGATGATTTATTAATGTATTACTTTTTTCCTTTTTTTTCCTCTCTTTCTAGCTATGTTAATAGAAAAGGCTGGCAGCATTATTTCAAGAGTTACTGCATCCCAGAGGATCTGGTTCCCCGCATTTTGTCTCCAGCTTATTTTCATCATTATAATGCCCAACCACTGCTGGTGTCCCCTGAAAACGAAACTAACAGCTTATCATTGATAAAACATGAGCAAGGGGTAGAAAAGGAAAAAGAGAACGATGGAGAGCAGTTGGTTTTGGGGATGGGTCCTGTGCAGAGATCCTTCTGGAGACTCTCAAGGCTAGTTCCTTTCGAAGGATTAAGAAGACAAATTAGTAAACATCAAGAAAGACAAGCTATTTCTGTTGAAACAACTTCGGTGCCTGATTCTCTTGCCAATAGTTTGATTGAAGAGGAAGTGGGTGAAACACAGTCTCTTGAAATACAAGAGGGTTCTGATAGCATATCACTTAAGCCACTTCCTAACACTGATAAACATGCCTTGGAGGCGACAACAATTGGGAAGACAGACACAAAAAGCAATACAATTACTGGAGATAAAAGGAATTGGCGCAGAGTTCCATATTTGCCTTCATATGTGCCATTTGGGCAGGTATACAATTTTATTTTCCATTCACCAAAGATGGCCAATTTTTGGCCTTCTTGTGTTATTGTTATTTCCTTCTATTTGTTTATTTTTGTGATGTCACCTTCCAGTGAAGCTTTTTATTTCTTTATTGCTAGAACAAAAGTATTATTTATGTGTCTAATTAACATTCAGTATGTGATTTAGTTTGAAGTATCTGTTTTGGGTGGTCCTACTGAGTTACAAGGGAAGCATGGGAGAAGGGAATTTTTTGAATGGCTGGAATTTGTATACTTAGAATCACGATGTTGTGGCTTTCCTATTTGTTAAGTCTGGATGAGCCATTAATTAATCCGTAGAATTAGTCAATGGCCAGACAAACTACAGTTAGATTAGACCACGATTTTATAACAACAATATCACATATGTGGTTGTTTCTTGGTTAAGACGAAGTATTTATAAAGACAATTAATCTAAAATTTCCACTAAAATTTCAACAAATCTTTGCATGATATTCACTCGGAAATCAGAGAAAATATTCTCTCGTTCATATTCAAACAGATAAAGTGTACATAATTTATATTCTGTACAGGGAACAGAAAAAAAAGGAAACAAAATAACTACCAAATCACTATATAGCTGGCTTTCCTAATTTACATTGTTGACCAGATCTATATTTAATACTTAAAATTAGAGCAAGATAATTCCTAGGAATTAGCCCCAAGAAATCAAGAAAGGATCTCAGCCAAATATCCTTCTTTCCAACATACTCATTCTTCAATTCATTCTTTTCCTTTCCCATCTGTTGCATAGGTTTAATTCTGCTTCTGGCTGATTTTGTAGGATGTTATCCTCTGACCTTTTATTCCTTTTCTCCCAATTTACTCTTCTTTCTTTATTATAAAATAAGGTAAATGACAATTCATCCTCTATGGTTTGTCCATCTCCCTGTGGTTTGAAATGTGTTATTCGACTCATGGGTTTAGTTCCATTACCACTAAACTACTCTGGTATTTTTTGTTCAAATATTAATGCAAAAGTTGTAACCAAAGAAAGAGAGAGAATAGTTTTGGAAGCATGAGAAGACAGCCTAGCGCTAAATTATATTTATAATGAGGAAAATACTACAAGTAAAATATGGAATGTGGGATTAAGGACTAAGCGGCTTAGCCTCCTACTTAAAGTAATTCTATAATCAAATAATCACTTGAAAGTTGAAAAATTAACACTATCATAGTGTTATGAACCTATTGCTTGGTTAAGCAACCAAACAAACCAATTTTGGAATTGTCACTATTTAAGGGATCTGGTCCGGATATGAATGAAATAGGTATTTTTTTGCCTCTTCTTGACAATATTAGAATTTCCCAGACTATAGATAGGAGAGTTTGGAATTCAGATTCTTCTAGTTTGTTTTCTTGTAAATCATACTTTCATTTTCTCTCCTATTAGGGAAGTTTTCCCTCTTGAAAAGTTCATTTGGAAGCCTATAGCTCCTTTGAAAGTTAAATCTTTTATTTGGACATTGGTACTCAATAGAATGAACACAAATGACATATTACAAATTCGAAGACCTAACACAGCTTTGTCACCTTATATTTGTATTATGTGCATGAGTAGCACAACATTGTCCAGTGATTGTTTTCTCGTGGAATAAGCTATTCAGGATTTATGGTGAGAATTGAGTTTGTTTGTGAAACTTCAAGCATTTTCTCCTTATACAGTTATGTTAGAATGAATATAAATAGATTGTAGAATTATGTGTGATTAGTAGGTAACAGTCACATCCCTTGATTTAAAGGATTGTAATTATGTGTTTTTATATTTATAATTATTGTCTGTAATCCTTCTTGTAAATATTTGAAACTAATGTAGGCCTTCACAAACCACATTCTTACTATTCTCTGGTTTCACATGGTTTCAGACCCTGGAGAAAAACACAAAATTAGTATGTTCCTCAGTTGTGCTTTTATCTACCTTCTTATTTTCTTCAACGAAAAAAAGAGAAAAATTCAATGCAAGCGTTGCGCTGTCAAGAGTTGAGAAGCCTCTGCCAAAGACATTTTTGATCCAACTGGGGCATTGGACCATGATAAACCAATGCGTCCGACGAGTCCCCACTGCCAGCAGTCTTCCTTAGCCCCTTTGACCACCGTGGGTTGACTTTTTCCTATTGTCCTGTCACTCATCTTCCTCGTAGTCACCTAGACAGTGTGCCAAAATTCAACCCTAGGCACATACCTAGTTGTTGCTTTGGCCATTTTGCTCTCTATTCGTGGTGCTTTTATCTGACTAGTTTGTCAATTGACTCATTTCTTCATCTAGATTTGATGGCTTCCTCTTCCATGGTGTTCACAGCTCAAAAATTGAGTATTCTCTCTCTGATTATATTTGGGTCTCCCGTCATTACTGTAAAAAAATTAAATGGGTCAAATTATTTTTCATGGACTACTTATGTTGAACTTTGGTTCCTTGGTCAAGGTTACGAAGACCACTTAATGAAAGGATTAAATGATATTCTTGAATTTGATAGATTTGCTTGGAAAAAATTAGATCATCAGTTATATGGTTTGTTATAGCACTTTGTTGATTCTAAGCTGTTTCCTCTCCTTTATGCTTATAAAATATGTCATGCCTTTTAGAAAAATGTTAAGTCTCTTTATACTAATAACATTCAGTGTTATTATTCACTTGTAGAGAAGATGATATGTTTGAAACAGCTTGACACGGATATGAATACTTATTTAAACATGGTTCAGTCTGTAAAGAAAGAGTTTAATAAACTATTATCTATTACTGCTGATGTTAGTGAACAAGAGAAACAACGGAATAAATTTTTTATGATTCTCACTCTGACCAGATTAAAATTCGAGTTTGAACTAGTTCGCGACTTTGGACTTGTTCGCTTGGTGTGTGTCTCAAGACTAACTCTTGCGAAGGCAGAAAGTATAGTTTTTATCCCTCAGCTCTTGCTTCCTAGGTTACCAATCACAACAAAACAAGTAATGTTTGCCAGGGTGGTGGGTGTAATCGGGGGCAACTTCCTCTATGCACTTACTACCATAAATTTGGTCATATTCAGGACAAATGTTATTCTCTACATGGTTGTACCCAAAAGGTTGCTCATATTGTTCAAGCAGGCAATTATGAGATTGTTATGCCATCTATAGAAATTTCAATGCTAGGAGTTGATTACCATAACTTTTTACAATATCAGGTGTTGGTACCATTGATTTTGTTGTTCATATTGATAATTCTGATGTCTGTCTTACACAATTTTCTTCTTTTGGGTCTTGGATCTTAGACTTGGGTGATTTAGATCACATCTCTAGTAACGCACTATTTTCTTAAAATTAGATGTTTCATCTTATTCTCTATTGTTCTTCTTGCTAATAGTTCTAAAGCTTTTACCAAATGTATTAGTCAAGCATGACAGTTTCTTTCCCTGTCTTTTGAGTCTGTTTTTTATATTCTTGATTGACTTTTCAATTTTATCTCTGCTGGTCTACAATATATAATTTAACTCGCTTCAACTTATTTAGAACAACTTGGGCAGCATTGTGTTGTAACGGAAGTGCTGAACCCAACTAGTATATGTGATATGACTCATTTGCGGAGCCAAATTACTATTTCCAGCAATCAAAATAACAATGGCAGGTAATGTTGGCATGACTAGGGTTCACAAATCAAGAAATAATTATTAAATGTTTTCCTTTTAATTAGGGGATTGATTAGGAAGATATTAAGACTTGATTGATAGGCTAGAGTTGTGTGTTTTAGGGATTATTCTAGGGGAGCATAATGGAATTATTGTATTACACCTGGTCTCCTAATGTAATTATAAATATGGGTGAAGACTTTTCCATATTAATCTCTTCATCTCTCTCTCTCACTCTTTTGCCTTATTTTTCAATTATGAGGTATGGGTATATATATATATATATATATATATATAGAAAGTTTGGTTTGGTTTCATATTGAATAAGCTGTAGGTATGCCTACAAAATTTTAACTATGAATTTCAGAGATATGAAGTACTTACTCAACAACTATTTGAAAAAAAAAAGAACAACTATACCGGATTAATTGCACAACTCTTAGATTACTATTTTGGTTATATATTATAGAAAGTTCATTATCTATTTTTATTATTGTAAGAATTGTTATATGTTATAAAATATTCTTTAATTATATATTATACATTGCCATACCTGTATCTTAGATTTGAGAAGTTATCATATCCCGTACTTGTACCGGCTACAATACTCATACCCATACCAATGCAACATAGTTTTTTAACAACCTGCAATAAGCTCTTAAACCAATTGTTGGACATTTTAATTGTAGCATCTACAAAGAAGAAGATAACATCGATGCAAAATCACAATATTGTAATATTTTCAGCAATGACAACTTCATCAGACAATCTGCTATATGTATAAAATTCAATTAAAAGTAACTTACTGAGAGGAAAAAAAATTGCTGTACTGTGGTCTCAATGTCTCATACACATTCATTAGGAAAGGATAACAGTCCCGATGTCCAGTGACAACACCTTTTTGCCATTTGTCTGTAAGTTTAGTGACACCTCTCTCTGCCCCCCAAAAATGGCTTGTTTGTAATAAGTGGTTAGGTATTGAGATCTACAGCTTGCAGGCTTTGCTTCTGTGCATTTACTGGTACAAAATCATTTTATGCTTAGGATCAATGCTGAAGGAATAGAATGATTTGAAGTCTTTTCTGTTTTCCTCAATAAATGTACATTCTTGTTCAGTTTATTTTTATATGCTAGCCATGTTGTTAATTCTTTTTTATGCAGTAGTCAATTCATCTAAACCTGTTTCATGTAAAACAGCTTTATTTATTGGGAAATTCTTCAGTAGAGACACTGTCAGGTGCAGAGTACTCAAAATTGACATCGGTATGAGCTTCTTTGCCTATCCATCTTTTAAGTAGTTTCCTTCTCCTGTCTTTTGGCCCAGAAACTTCTAATATTGTTCAAGGTTTCCAACTTCATATTCATGAATAATTGGGCAGTTCTCTCATTTTGTTTGCTTTCTTCTGGCAAAGACCATTTCAGGTCAGATCTGTGATTGCGGAATTGAGGGAAAGATTTCAATCACATTCAATGAAGTCATATCGATCTCGATTTCAAAGGTAGTTATTCTACATATCATGTTATATAGAATATAAATTGTGCTTATTTGTCATCAGAATTATTAAAAGTTGTCTCCTATTCATCATTATTATAATTATTCAAAGCTCAATTTGTTTCCCTACACGTTGATTCTTGTCCTCTCATATACTTCCATATATGGATAAAAAAAATAGTCATTATTATTCTGTTCGCAGAACATGCTATCTGTAATAAAATTCTTTTCCACAGGCTACATTAACAATGTGGCAATTAATTATCATCTCAAGCATGACATTGATACTGCCCTTGAATATGCAACGTCTTCCTGTTAGATTTATCTTTTTGGACATAGATATCTTAGTGGAATTGCTCAGAGAAACAAAATGAAAACTTATCTCCTGCATTTTCTCTGTTGATTTTTTATTTTCTATGGTCAGAAAAAGATTAGGTATAAGTATTATAATTACACAGGAATTCCTTCCTTTTTCTGTACACTTTGCCTTCGCCAGCAAAACTAAACAAGTACAACCCTGGGAAAACAAACTCCCTTCAAGTCATCTATGGTAACAAACCACAGCCTCCAGGAGGATGTTGAAAAACTTGAAATCAGCTTGAAGACCTATAGAGAAATTGCTAGCCAGTCTGCAACTCTGTGATACAAACCCTTCCTTTACACAACCTGAATCAAATCTCTGAGTCTCAAATCCACATAAAACTCTTCCAATTTTGCAATATCTGGATGCCACAAATCTCTTCCTAAAGTTTGATGAAACTATGTTTCTTAAAGAATTGTGTAGAATTTGATTATATTCAATTTTCTGTCCATCACACTAAAGCATGATGAAGAATGAACGCTTTCTAATAGATAAGATATTGAACTAACTCATCTTCATGCAGGGGAAGGAAGGGGCACAGCACGCCTGTAATTTTCTTTGAATTGTTTCTAGATCTTGGAAACCTTGGCTTTTATGTGTGGGGCAGGATTTTAATCCAACAAAAGTCCATGCATGCAATTTATATTTTTAGAATTATCTGGAGTCCATGGTTTCTTTTAATAGGTAAGAAGTTTTATTACTTGGTAAGTAACTTATTTAAGATTCCAGGGAGGAAATGACTGGTCACAGTGGTTTACTGTCTAGAATAAAGGAAAATATAGTTCTATTTGGTTATACTCAAGCATATTCATAGTTGAAAGTTAAGTGGTGAAAGGGCATTTGTGCCTAATTTTTATCTTTATTTCCTTTTACTTATTTTGTTTCTTCCTCTAGATATCATGTTCATCTGTGCTATTGTTGGTCATATAGTCAACTTACGTGACTGTTCATATACATATAATTTCCCTTGAACAATTCGTTCTTGCTTTATTATTACACTAGTTATATTGCAATACCATCTTCTTACCCACTGAAAAGCCTAAATTCTTTTTGCCCATAGAACCTAATTCTGTCCATCTATAATTCTTTAATCCTCATGCCTGCGAGAAATATCAGCAAGCACTTAGCCAAAGGCCAGCTGACAGCTGTCCTTTCATCTTCTAAGCCTACTTTCTGAATTTCAACAATTTTTTTTTCTTTTTACAAATAACATGGCTGATTATTAACTTTGGAATCCTAAAGCCATAGTAGAAAAGTTACTTAAATGTCTATTTGAACATGTCCTGTTTTACCTGAGAAAAAAGTCTGTTGGGTTCTGCCCCTTTTTGACAAATTATTTCCTGCTGATTCTGTACATGTCTAATAGTGCCATCAATTCCTGATTAACTTGAAGCAGATTGGCTCAGAGCAGACCTGATTATTAGACTGGCAGCCCATCTGTACCAAAAGTGGTTGGGTGTAGGTTTCTAAAACATTTGGTTCAACTGACTTGGTTGAATAAATTTGGGCTTATTGTCTTTTGCTCATTTTGTTGTGGTTGTTATTAGAAGATACGCTTTCAACTTATACCACCATTAGCCGCCCGCACAATGTCCTAGGACCTAATTATGTCTAATCTGATTGGTCTTTGGCTGTTAGATCAATTTACAAGGACATGCTTAAAGCTTGGATTTCTAAGTCTTTTTTTCTTTGTAGTTTTGTAGCATATGATAATGCATTTCTGCTGCATTGATTTTAAAGTTTCAGAATTGATAATCCTTGTTCTTTCCACTTTGTTTTTCCTTTGTCCTTTTGGTTGCAGAATCTATGACTTGTGCATGAGTGATAATGCATCATCTTTCTTGGGGATTGAGCAATGGCAGCAGTTCCCTCATCTACAGCAATGGCTTGGCCTTGCAGTTGCAGGGACTGTGGAACTTGGCCATATAGTAGAGTCTCCAGTTATTCGTACTGCAACTTCAATTGTTCCTCTGGGATGGAGTGGTGCGCCTGGTTCAAAAAATGGAGAACCTCTTAAAGTTGACATTACTGGTTTTGGGTTGCATCTGTGCACACTTGTCCATGCTCAAGTGAATGGTAACTGGTATTGTCATTTCCCTGTAATGAACTGCATATAAACATCTTCATTTATTGTGTTATTTTTGTTTTGGAAAGTGTTTCTCGCCAAAATTTTCGTAGTGTTTGTTATGGTGGGGGAGAGTGGGGGCAGAGTAAGGAGTCAGTATTTGATACTGATCACAGAGGTTGCAATAAGCTGATTTAAATAATGAACAGTAAAGAGCAACAAACAATCAGATTCTTGAATTTCATAAAAAACCACAGATCTGCAAAAAAAGCTAGAGGAGCACACTAACTAGCTCTGGGGATGGATTAAAAATGCAAAGTAGTGACTTAAAAATGTTGTTGAGAGATATTTAGATCTAGGAAAGCTTTGTTAGTTAAGATAAGAATTACAGAATTTAGGAAAGTCTTACTGTCAAGGAAATAGTTACTTGTAGTGCACCCAAAGTAAATGGTATAAATGTCTTTTTTTGTGGTTATAATAATAGTATAAATGGAGCCTGAGAGGTTTGTCTTACATACCGCGTAATTAAGTCAACCAATAATATATTGTTTGATGTCCCTTCCTTTTCTCCCTAACTTTTGCTCTCCTTTATTTTCTCAACAAATGTCATCTCGGAAAAATTAATCTTAAAATACAGAATGGCACTTTGATGCCCCCATAATTTGACTGAGCCTAAAGTAAAGCTTTGCCTATATTAGATAGATATTACAACAACCAAGCATTTTTACACTAAGTGGCACTTTTCTACCACAAATTCGAAACCTTTATCTATTTTATCTATCTCTCTCGAATCATATGCTTTACATCCTCCTTTACTTTGCCATCATTTATATAATGGACCCAAGATATTTAAAATTTGGTACTTATTTTAATTGATGGTCTCTAAGTTTTACTTCTAAATTCATATTTATTCAGCAGTAATACTATGACAGAATATCTAAGTTTGTAGTCCCTTCAACAAGTTTTTTGTAATTTTCTCCAGTAACGACTTGGACTTTCCTGCCTTATAGAATATAAAGGAAATAGAATAGGAGCTTAAATTTCCCGTCATATCTTGACAGCTTCTTCAAACACTTGGGTGTTCTTATTGGATTAAAAAGATAGATGTTTGATGTAAGAGTTAATGTAATATATAGTTTTGATATGCATGTTAAATTTGAATGTAATATATTTCTTTGAAATCTTGGTCTCTATCATATTAACAAGTAACTATTATGTCTTGTTCTGCCATCTATAATTGTTCATCTGATTCTCTTATATATTTGATTCTATGCTTGAACTCATCATTTTTCTTTAAAAAGTAATTACCATTTTATGTTACAATTTGCTTTGGTGTTGAACATTTAATCTTTTGTGAGACTTGCTATGCACTATGCTCTTAATGAATGTCTTCATACATGGAATTGAACATTTGATGCCTTGGTTGCAGTTTTGCTAAAAATTTGAGCTTTAAGATAATTAAGGGAATTCTGGTAGGGAGAGAGAAGATTGTAATGTCCCACCTGCAGTTTGCAAATGATATTTTCTTGAAGAAGGATAGGGTGAGCCTTTCTAATACTTGAGTATTTTACAAACCTTTGAGGCTAATTCTGGTCTACAGATCAATATGGTGAAAAGTGGTTTAGCAGGTATCATTATTGATGCAGACATTCTTTCTTCTTGGGCTGCTTTAATATGATGTCAAGTTCTTCATTGGCCTCTTACTTGGGAATTCCATTTGGAGGAAATCCAGGAGCTGCTTCTTTTTGGGATCTAGTGTTTCTATAGGTGTCAAAACGGTTGGATAATTGTAAAGGATCTTTCTTGTTTATCCAGTATCCCACTTTACTTTCTTTCACTCTACCGAATTCCCATAGGAGTTACACAGAATTTAGAAAATATTATGCAAGATTTCCTTTGGTCGGGTACAAAAGAGATAAGAAGGGATCATCTTGTAAAGTGGGAGATGTGTTGTAGATCAAAGAATGAAGGGATCTTGGGCCTTGATAATCTAGTATTAAAATATTTTGCATTGGCAAAGGAAATGGCTATAGTGTTTTCCTTGGGGGGGGGGGTTTGGTTTACAAAATCAAGGACCCTTTGGAATGAGCACATTCCCATATTTTATTCATCACAAATACTCTTAAGAATCTAACATTCTCACATTGGTTGACATCAATATATATGGGAAAGTTTGACAATTTTTCACAATTATCCCTACCAGATTTTAACATACGAAAAAGATAAAATACAAACAACAATTAAGTCTTTTCCTACTAAGTAGGGTCAGTTACATTGATAAAATGACGTTACAATGACTTATTATAAATGAGATTAATAGAGAGATTATTAATAGCTAAATTTCCTTGAATGATTTCACCTATTGTTTTCTTTGACCTCTCTCTGCCTCTAACTATCGGGTTGCTCTCTATCTGATCTACCCTTTGCACTAAATTTTTTACAAGTTTTCTCCACACATGGTCAAACCACCTCAAACAAGATTCTACATAGGTGTTAACCCAACTTTCTCTTTAATGCAATCATTCTTAATCATATCTCTTCTAATGTGTCCACACATCTAATGCAACATTACAAAAAGGATAAAATACATATGTAATTAAATAAAATATTTAAAAATAAAAAAGATAAAATGCACATTAGTGTTTTGGAATTTTGGGGTTGGGGGCTTTAGGGTTTGGAGTATGAAGTTTTGGGTGTAGGGTTTAGAGATACGAGAGTAGTAGAGTAAGTGGACAAAAATATCTTTTAACTACATAAAAATATTCCCACTCTGTTGTTTTAATTATAGTAGTCGAACACGCATGATTCACATTGTGAATCATGCAGTTCGCTTCGATTCACATGGTCACCCATACAAATTGGTGGCCAAATTGTGATGTGGCCAAAATCGCACAGATCGGTGCAATTTTGGCACAAATTGCAAAATTGCATGATTCTGCGATTTCGGCCCACGTCTGTTTCTTTAACACACCTGTGCGAGCTTCTGCCATAGTTGGGTGATGTTTTTTTTTCATCCCAAAACCCTAGCCTCATCCTTCGTTGTCGGACAGCTACATGAGTTCTCATTTTACTCCTTTGTTTTTTTTTTCACTAAAGCTAGAAACACAGTCTAGCACTTTAGCCTCTTTCAACTTTCTATTTTTTTTTGGCTTTTTTACAAAGAATGGGTTCAGCATTTGTTCATTTGTTTGTTTAAATATTTATTTAAAAAAATTACAAAAATCATTTTTAAATAATTCTTTTGTCTTCATAATTTTAAATTTATTCATGCACTCTTTTTAAAAAAAATTTTAAACCTATTCAAACTCATTTAAATAGTTAATTATCTATTTTTTTTTAAATTTTTAAGACTTATAGATGATTATATTTAAAATTATTAAAATAAATATATTATTTTAAATATTTTATTTATATTATCTAATTATTTATATTTATATTATATATTTTAATCTATTTTTTAATATGTACATGAATTTTACGATTCGCGATTTGACTATTATGATTTTAATTAAAACTCGCAAGCGTACCAATCTATTAGAGTATAAATTTAGTGATATGTGAGGTCGATCTCACGAAGATTGTCAATTGAAAGGAAATTCTAATTTAAAACAAAAATAGATAACTCTAACCTAATTGTCAGAATGTTTGTTTTGTGAAAAGGACATTAAATTAAGTATACAAAAAACTAATGTACTCAAATTAAATTGAAATGTATTTTAAATAAAAAATGCATGCTAAAGTAGGTGATCCACTCTTAGTATAAATAAAGATAAATTTAATTCTTTTATTACTCAATTGGAATCCTCATATGAATGAAATTCTAATTAGATAATATGTTAATTTAAGCTTACTTTTGATTATACATTAATTATATTTACTTTATTTTTATTGTGTTATTAATTGTTAGAGAAAATTCTGAATATTTATGGCAATTATTATGATTTTTTTAATTGTAGCAGATGCATATATCTAGGCTTTTATTTAAGTTGTTTTGTTGCTATAGTTTAGGGATTTTATATCTCAATCGTTGCTGTAGTTTAGAGATGTTATATCTCAATCATTCCTTAACTAGTGTATATATTCTGTAATTTCGTCTCAAACTATAAACATGAGAGAATTATTCTTTTAAACACTCTTTGTTTATTGTGTCAGAACCTAGTTCAGCCATGGTTGAAACTTATTTTTCTTAGGAGACTATTGAAACAAGCTCTCCTGTTAACCCAATACCCGAACCTGCCATCGATAGCCATTCCCTCCAAATTACCTAACACAAGATCAATGGAACCAATTTCAAAGAATAGTTCCAATAAGTTTTCCTAGTCCTAAAAGGAAAAAGAAAAGCTGGATATGTTACAGACACTGACCCTATGCCTGATTTGATAGATCTAAAATTCAGTATATGGGATGATGAAAATTCAATTGTTATAACATGGTTAATTAATTTCATGGAGCCCAAAATAGGGCGAATCTATCTTTTTTACAAGTCTGCTTAGGATATATGGGAGGTTATCAAAGAAATTTACTCAAATATGGAGAATACTTCACATTGTTTTGAGGTTCGATCCAAGCTGTGAGAAATGAAACAAGGTAGCAAATCTGTGACTAAGTCTTACAACTCATTGACAAAACTATGGCAAGAAATGGAATTTTTTTTGTAAAATTAAATGGCAATGTCCTAAAGATGGAGTTCAGTTTGCTCGAATGGTGGAAAAAGAATGAATGTTTGACATTTTACAAAAGCTGAATAAGGATCTAGATGAAGTGAGAGGGAGGCTGTTGGGAAGAAAACCTTTTTCCTACCTTCAGAGAAATATTTGTTGAGGTCAGAAGAGAGGAGAGCAGAAAACGAGTCATGCTCAATACTCTTGTTGAACTAGATACCTTCTCTGCTGGTTCAACCCTTGCCATTCACTGGAACCATCCAAATCAGAAAGGTCAAAAGTTTGGGAAAGAAGGCTGAGAGCAATTGTGGTGTGATCATTGTCACTAGCCCAATCATACTGGTGAAACTTGTTGAAAACTCAATGGAAAACCAATAGGTTGAAAACCATGAAGCCAAAGGAAGACAACCACAAATCGAGCCTTTGCAGTTGAGGTAGCAGTTGAAAACAACCATCTAGAACAACTCAGCTTGACACTAGACCAAGTCAAGGCCTATAGACAATTCTTAACCAACGAACAACTAAGCTTGACACTAGACCAAGTCAAGGCCTATAGACAATTCTTAACCAACAAAGTACACCTCTTCTAGTAAGTGCAACAATATCTCCTCTCCACCTATTTTTTAACACAAAACAAGGCACCTAAGCACTGAATTATTGACACAGGTGCATCAAATCGCATGACAAGTAACCAGAACATATTTTCTACCTATGTAATTTGTATGGATGATGTACACATTACTGTGGTAAATGGTAGTGGTAAAGGCTAAGGATGCGGAACTATAAAATTCCTAGAAATTGACCTTAAAATGGTTCTATATGTTCCAAACTTGAAATGCAATCTGATTTCAATTAGTAAGTTTACTAAGAATCAGAATTGTGAAGTAACTTTATACCCTTCTCTTTGTCTATTCCAAGACTTAACTTCAGAAAAGATGATTGACAGTGCTAAAGAGTAAGATGGCTTGTACTTTCTTAGTGATTCTGATTCTTCTTCCAAAAATAATCCCATGGAAAGGTTTCTTTATGAATTGTTTCAAATTCTAAAATTTTGTTGTGGTACAAATGCCTTAGGGCATCCAAGTTTTTCTTACCTAAAATCTTTGTATCCTCATTTATTCTTGAATAAAGATGTCTCCAATTTTAATTGTGAACATTGCATTTTAGCTAAATAAACCAAAACAACATATTCCTCTCATTCTTATAAGCCCACAAAACCTTTCCAGCTTATACACTGTGATATCTGGGCCAGCCCGTGTTTCCTTTCTTACAGGTGCAAGGTGGTTTATCATTTTTATTGATGATCACACTTGGGTCAGTTGGGTTTATATGATGAAAGATAAATCTGAAGCAAGTTCTATTGTTAAACAATTTCATGAATATGCCTATACTATCTTTCAATTTAAAATTCAAATTTTTCAAACTAACAATGCGAGAAAATACTTTACAAATGACTTGATTAGTTATCACTGACCATGGGGTTCTCTTCCTCCAAAGGTTTTTGACTACATTGTCTTTCTTTCTGTATAGCCATAATCCACGCCATGGAGAACTAGATCGTAAGGTTCTCAAATGCATCTTTGTTAGATATTCCTCCACATAGAAAGGATACAAGTGTCACCATCCTGAATCACAAAAATTCTTAGTTTCATATGATATCACTTTTCTTATAAATCAATCCTTTTATCCAAATAGTTCTCTTCAAGGGGAGAAGAGTTGGAATGAAGAAAAACATTGGGATCCCACTACATCTCTACCTATATCTCTATCATCATTTGATCAGCCTCAAACACCATCAACCAACCCCTGTCCTGTTGAAACACCTTCATTCAAATAGTTTAGGGAAACCTTGTTACATGGAGAAGGAAAAAACAATTAGTTGCGACAAGAAGTACAGTTGAAACAGAGTATTGAGCTATTGCACAAGGAATATGTGAATTGATATGGATTGAAAATCTTTAAATAAACCTAAGAATTCCTACAAAAGGGCCTATGAAACTGTATAGTGACAATAAATCAGCAATAAGCATAGTTCACAATCCTATGCAACATAATCAAATAAAACATGTGAGGATAGATAGGAGTTTCATTAAAGATGAAGTTGATTCAGGAAAAATACATATTTCCTATATCCCAACAAACCATGAAGATTCACATGGTACTATCCAAAGCTTGAATTTGAAGCATTAATTGGCAAACTGGAAATGATTGACATCTATTCATCAGCTTTAGAGGGAATGTTGGAGAAAATCCCAGATATTTAAGGAAATTATTATGATTTGTTTTAATTGTAGCAAATGTACATGTCTAGGCTTTTATTTTGGTTGTTTTGTTGCTATAGTTTAAGGATTTTATATCTCAATCATTGTTGTAGCTTAAGGATGTTGTATCTCAATCATTCTTTAGTTTTCTCCTGGATTTCCACTAGCGCTAGTGTATACATTTTGTAATTCTGTCTCAAACTATGAACAAGAGAGAATTATTCTTCTAAACACTCTTTATTCATTAATAATTAAGATATTCTTGTAATATGGATTCAAGTATACATTGTGTCAATCATCATAATATCGACAATAGATCAAGATTGATTCAAGTATTTATTGTGTCAAAAATTGTCTACAATATATCAAGATTCACACTTTACAATATTAAAAATAAAACGGTGTAAAAGGAAAAAGATTAATTAACATAACAAGAAATAGGCAGTCAAGCCAACTATAAACAATAACAATAAAAAATAGACAGTCAGTCTAGCCATTAAAAATAACAACATGAAATAGGCAACAAAGCTGGCCATTAATACATAACATAAGAAAATAAAGAGGTAAATACAACATCAAATATAAATTTTGAATACTTAATCAAGAGTTGAATAAATCATTAGTTTCTTACCAAGAGCATCACCGTTTCATCTTAGTATATGAAGATTAGTTATTATGAAAAAAACTAAGGATAATGAAGTATTTAAGGAAAAAAGAACAGTACAATCACTTAAAACCCAAAAACCTTCTAAAACTCCCTCCTTAGCTCACAATAGCTCACAACATACCTCTATTTATAGTTACAATTGGGGGAGGAAGAGTAATTTTCAATAATGGTTGGTAACAAAGTCAAATTAGTCACTATTGATACTCTTACAACTCTTCACATGCGGCGAAAGTAATCCTTGAGTTATATGGTGAAATCCACCGAATTTGCTACTCATGTGAAAACAAATTTTCTTTGATTCATTCTCAAAGAATAACAAATTTTCTTTGATTCTTTTAATTGAGTTCGCTTTCTATTCTTCTTTTTAACTGTATTGTAAAATATGCACAAAACTAAAAGACAAATAAGAGAAATAAGTGTTTAAATATGACAAAAAGATAAGATAAAGGTATTTAATTTATGATTAATGATTATAAAACTTACTCATCACGCTCAATGGGATCTCACCTCCCTTATGGAAATAAAATATGGGAATATATGGCAATTTCTTCTTATGTTCTATTTCTGGGAATGGTTCATTTCTAGGAATATATTTTTAAAACTTGAACCAAACATGGGAATATATTATTCCTATGTTTTATTCGCTGGAATGCTGATTCTATTCCCTATATATAAAAATAAAGGAGACATACAGAATTGTTCCAACTATCGGGGGATTAAACTCATGAGTCACACTATGAAGTTATGGGAGAAGATCATTGAGCAAAGATTAAGACAAGAGACTCAAGTTACAGAGAATCAGTTTGGATTTATGCCAGGAAGGTCAACTATGGAAGCAATTTATTTACTACGGAGATTGATGGAAAGGTATCAAAGCAGACGGAAAGATTTGCACATGGTTTTTATTGATCTGGAAAAAGCATATGACAGAGTGTTAAGAGAGATCCTATGGAAGGATTTAGAAAAGAAAGGAGTACGTATTGCGTACATTCGAGCAATCAAAGACATGTACGACGGGATAACGACTTGCGTGAGAACACAAAATGGGAATACAAATGATTTTCCTACAACTATTGGACTACATCAAGGGTCTTCTCTGAGTCCGTATCTTTTTAACTTGATTTTGGACGCAGTTACTGAACATATACAAGAGTTGAGGCCTCAATGCATGATTTTTGCAGATGATATAGTCTTAGTTGGTGAATCGAAAGAGGAAATAAATATGAAGTTAGAGTCATGGAGACTAGTTTTAGAAACACACGGTTTCCGGATAAATAGAAATAAAACAGAATATATGGAATGTAGTTTTAGTAAGAGACGAACAAATACGAATGTCGACGTGAAACTTGGAGACTATATATTAAAACAAGTTACAAATTTTAAATATTTTGGATCCATTATACAAAATGACGGTGAAGTAAAGGAGGACGTAAATCATAGGATTCAAGTTGGATGGATGAAATGGAGGAAAGTTTTGAGTGTCATTTGTGATAAAAAAGTGCCGCTCAAAGTTAAAAGAAAATTCTACCGTACGGCTATAAGACCTGCTATATTGTATGGTACGGAATGTTGGGCGGTTAAAAGACAACATGAAGATAAACTCAACGTTGCAGAGATGAGAATGTTGCGATGGATGTGTGGACACACCAAAAGAGATATGATTAGAAATGAGTGCATTAGAGAGAAAGTTGGGATAGCACCTATTGTGGAGAAGATGGTTGAAACTCGCTTAAGGTGGTTTGGCCATGTGTGGAGAAGACTTGCAGAAGCCCTAGTGAGAAGAGTTGATCGGATGGAGAATAGTCCAATAATTAGAGGTAGAGGGAGGCCAAAGAAAACAATAAGAGAAACTATTAAAAATGATTTAATAGTTAATAACTTATCTATTGATCTCATCCATGATAGGCCACTATGGCGTCGTTTGATCCATGTAGCCGACCCCACTTAGTGGGAAAAGGCTTAGTAGTTGTTGTTGTTGTTGTTGTAATGCTGATTCTATTCCCTGACCAAAATGGCCCCCTGCAGACTACCTCTTTATTGCGTCAAGTCATTCAGAGTAAGCATGGTTTGGATTGGAATTGATGGGATGCCAATCAGTTGATTCACGCTACTCATGTTAGCCCTTGGAAGTTCATCTCTCAGGGTTATAATTCTTTCAAATCTTTGGTTTCTTTGAAAATTGGTAATGGCTTGTAGGTTTAAGTTTTGGGTGGATAAGCCAGTTGGATATATAATTTTATGTCAGGCCCATCCGAATCTCTCTCATCTTTCTTCTTTGCATGATGCCCCTGTTCAAAGATATATTTTTTTTTTTAGGGAGATATGCAATCTTGGAATTTTCATTTTTCAAGGGATCTTACTGATAGAGATGTAACCGAAATTGAATCCCTTTTGCTTCTTGATCCTGTATGTTTATCAACTACTTTGTATAGGATAGTTTGGACTCTAGATGCTTCAGTTGTGTTCACTTGTAAATCCTATTTTCATTTCCTTACTTCTACTCCTACTAGAGATGTTTTCTTTCCTGAGAAACACGAAGCTCCTTCAAAGGTCAAGTCTTTGATTTGGACAGCGGTACTCAATAGAATTAACACAGGTGACTTGCTACAGATTGTAGGCCTAATACAGCCTTGTCTCCTAATATTTGTATTATTTGCATGTCTAGTGCAGAAAATAGTGCTCATTTTTTTTTACACTGCAGAGTGGCTGCCTATTTGTGGGATAAGTTGTTTGGTATATTTGGTGAGAATTGGGTTTGCCCAGGTACTTAGAGAAGTTCCTCCTTATACACTTTAAAGGTTTTGAACAGAAATAGAAGGGGAAAGCTTTGTGGAATCGTGTGGTTTTTGCTGTGATTTGGAATATTGGGATGGAAAGGAATGCTTGTATCTGCAGGAGTGTCTTTGTCTTTAGATACCTTATGTGATAGAATAACTTTTACAGCCTCTCTTTAGTGTTCGGCTGATGGCCTTTTTAAGGGAGTTACTCGTTTAGATATGCAGAGGCATTGGGCAGCTTTGCTGCATGCTTGAGTTTCTATTTTGAATGTTTTCTGGTCCTGTTCCTTGCCAGTACTTCTCTTAGGAGGATACTTCATTCTCCTTTATGTAATTTTTTCTTTCCTTCTTAATATAATTTCTTTTTGTATAATGAAAAATTTTGTTCATAGAAGCAGTGGTTCTTGTGCAACTGTAATGCTAGGGCCATAAGATTAGAGGATAAACAATTAGTCAAATATTCGTGTCACTTTATAATGGGCTATAGATTATAGATGCTTTAGTAGAAGTGGTTTCCAAAGTCATCAAGAAGCTTTTTGAAATTGTAGAAGACTAGTTAGTAGTTATGCTGATTTTATTTCTTCTGCAGAACAGTAGCTTACTTCATTAAAATTCTTGTACATTAATTTATTGGCTGTGTGTGGCAAAAAAATTTAATATTTAAAATCTAGATTGCTTGATGAGTGAATTATGGTGATATAAATTTGATGTATATTTTTCAGTTATTCTTTCTATGCATTGTTCAGATAACTGGTCTGGAACGGAGTTATTGAAGCATATAAAATGCGGCCACCTTTTGATTAACTGTTTCGCATTAGATATACTTCCTAGAAAATAAGTTGTGGATCTAGAAATGATGTGTATTTTTGTCGCAATTAGGTGTTCAACTACAGTTGAATCCTTTCCTTCGGCTCCAAAATATTCTTCAACTCATGGAAACCAGCCTGACTTGCAGAAGATGAGAGTATTAGTTGGTGCTCCACTAAGAAGGCCGCCAAAGCATCAAACAGTAATAGAGTCGATGATGCCTTCTTTTCCTTCTGTAATTTCAGAGACTGATAGTGTTGTTGGAGAGCATAGTTCAGGGCCTATTGACAAGAACCTAATCCATCCTGAAAGTTTAAATAATTTTTTAATATTCTGCACCAGTGATTTTATCACTGTCTCTAAAGAGGTTCACATCAGAACTCGTAGGGTACGATTAGTTGGCCTGGAGGTATAAATGAAACCTTCTCTATGATCTTATTAATGTCTTTCATTTTTCTATTCATCTCATAATTTACATCACCTGGGTGTAGGGTGCTGGTAAAACTACTCTTTTAAAGGCAATCTTGAATAAAGGTAAATTCAGTACTGCTACCAATGAGTATCTCATTTCAGAGGTTGATGTGCATGAAGGTATTGTTGACGGTTTGTGCTACTGTGACTCTGCTGGAGTAAACATGCAGGTTTCCCTTTTTTTTCTTAATTTTTGTGTCTTTCCTCTTTTTACTTTTATTTTCCTTGCAAAGAGGCCACTTCATTGTTCATTTGTTATTTTTACAAAATCCGTATGGTTTATTTAAATAGTATCCAACCTATTCTTTCAATCTTAAATGCCTTCCCCAATGGTCAAACGTGATGTTAGCTTGTAGAATGTCCATTGCTTGTACTGATTTTTTTTTCAAAGTTTGTGTTATGACTATAAGAGGTTGATGGTTGGTTGTTTCGTCATAGTTGTCCCCTCTTGACCCCTCTATATCTTACTTTACCTTCCATGACCAAGCCCGTCTCCTTATTTACAGGTTCCAAAAGGAAAAAACACTTATTTAAAGTAAATTAAATATGGAGATAAGTAATAGTGGTAGAGATTTTTATACCAGTGGACCACAATGTTACAATTCTGCTGCATGCATTTCATTTTGGTCTATGTTGTGTTAGCTACTTTCAGTAAATAAAAGATATATAATCACAACTCACCTATATTAATTTCCACAATAGTTTAACATTTACTTATCCAGAATGGCTGCTTATAGACACTTATTAATTGGCCGAAATTTATTCCTATAAACTGGTGGTGTCTAATATTATAGTAAAGCAAAAGTTGGGATATCTTGTATAAGGTTCTACACAAAAAGGGCTTTGGTTTTAAATGGAGGTGGGTTTTGGTTCTGATTGTGAAAATCAAAGAAAGAGAGACTAGTTTGGAAAGTGTGAGCAATAAGGCTCACAATATAGTCTGTTTATAATAACAAAAAATTGTACAACATAAGATCCAAGCAATGTGGAACTATAGAATAATTAACAGAGTCTACTATTTACACTATATTCTAACACTCTCTCTCAAGCTAGAGTATACAAATCATTATGCACCTAGCTTGTTATAGAGATAACAAATACAAGGACCTCTAATGGATTTAGTAAAGATATTTGCTAGTTGATCCCTTGAGTTGACAAAGCTTGTAGTAATGTAACCATATAAGATTTTTTCCTCGATGAAGTGACAATCAATATCTATATGTGCCACAAGTGGGTTTAGAGGAATAGCATAAGATAATTTTTTGAAAGGATCTAAAAGGTTTGATTCAGCGAATACCTCTAGGAGAAAAAAATTTCTTAGGAAGGAATCTAAATGGACATGTAGGGAGCGAATCTAAAGAATACGAGAGTATATATGGAGGTTTTGGATTAGAGGAAGCAAATGAAGAGGGTAAAACTATCTTGGATTTTTCTTTAACCTTTAACTTTACTATAGCAAACACTTGCTTTAGGAAGTGGATGTAACATCTTATCACGTACAAGAATGGAGGAACAAGTTCTCAAATAGATTTCTTCTTGGTACGGAAATTAGATAAATTTTTTTACACAAATTGTAAAGTCATACCTGGAGAGAGTTTGGCTATCCAACACAGAGTGTTAGTTTTGGACGTACGGGTTAAGAGAAGAGATGAAAAAAGAGAGTAAGAAAACGGCCCTGGGAATTAGATAGTGGCATTTGAAGAATGAACAACAAAGGAATTTTTAAAAATGGGTAGAGGAAGAGGGGTTTTGGGAGGTTCAGGGAAATACTAACGATACATGGAACGAGGTGGTCAAAGAGATCAGGAAAATAGCAAAAAAGATTCTTCGATAATCAAGAGGCGTTGAACCAAAGGGTAAAGAATCTTGGTAGTGAGATTTAGAGGTGCAAAATAGGATTAAAGTTAAAAGGGAGTGTTATAAAGCGTGGCAATTATGTAAAGATAATGACGACGACGACGACAACAACAACAACAACAACTAAGCCTTTTCCCACTAGGTGGAGTCGGCTACATGGATATGTAAAGATAATGAAAATTAGAAAAAATATAAAGTTGTTAAGAAATACGCTAAGAAGGCTCTGAGTAAAGCGAGATCTAAAACTTTTGAAAGGTTATATCAATTTTTAGTAACTAAAGATGGTGAAAGAAAAATTTTCAGACTTGCGAAGAGTAGGAAAAGAAAGATAAGAGACCTAGATTAAGTGAAATGTATTAAAGATGAAGAAAGTAATGTCTTGGTAAAAGAGCAAAATATCCAAAAAAGATGGAAGAGTTACTTTCAAAGTTTTTTGAATGAAGGACATGAGTTAGTCTATTACTTTGATATATTAAATATTGCAGAAAAAGACTGCAATTATATTTTTTATCATAGAATTCAGGAGTTTTAAGTAGATAAGGCTTTGAAGAGAATAAAAAATGGCAAAGCAGTAGGATTTGATAATATACCTATTGAAGTGTGGAAAGGTCTAGGTAAAAAAGGCATAAGTTGGTTCATTAAATTGTTTAATATGATAATGAGATATAAGAAAATGTCGGATGAATAGAGCAAAAGTATGTTAATCCCTATCTATAAAAATAAGGGGGACATACAAAACTGTGCCAACTATAGAGGGATTAAACTCATGAACCATACTATGAAGTTATGGGAGAATGTCATTGAACAGAGATTAAGACAAGAAACTTAAATCACAGATAATCAATTTGGTTTCATGTCAGGAAGGTTAACCATGAGAACAATTTACTTATTGCAGAGATTGATAGAAAATATCAAAGGAAGCAAAAAGATCTACATATAGTTTTTATTGATTTAGAAAAAGCATATGATAGAGTGCTGAGAGAAGTTTTATGGAAGACTTTAAAGAAGAAAGGAATATGTATTGTGTATATTCGAACAATTAAAGATATATATGATAGGATCATGACTTGCGTGAGAACACAAAATAGAGAGACAAAATATTTTTTCACTGCTATCGGGCTACATCACGGGTCATCTCTAAACCCATATCTTTTTAACTTGATTTTGGACGTAGTTGCTGAACGTATACAAGATTTGGGGTCTTGATGTATGATTTTTATAGGTGATATAGTTTTAGTTGATGAATCAAAAGAGGAAATAAATAAGAAGTTAGAATTATGAACACATTGCTTTCGTATAAGTAAAAATAAAACAGAATATATGGAATGTAATTTTAGTAAAAAAACGAATAAATATGAATTTAGAAGTAAAATTTAGAGAATATCTATTAAAACAAGTCACAAACTTCAAATATCTTGGATCCATTATATAGAATGACAGGAAAATAAATGAGGACATAAACTATAGGATTCAAGTGAGATGGATGAAATAGAGAAAGGTTTCGAATGTCATTTGTGATAGAAAAGTGCCGCTCAAAGTTAAAGAAAAATTCTACTATACAGCTATAAAGACTTGCTATATTGTATGGTACAAAATGTTGGACGGTTAAAAGATAATATAAAGATAAACTCAATGTTGCAGATATGAGAATGTTGCGATGAATGTGTTGACACACTAAAAGGGATAAAAGAGATATGATTAGAAATAAGTGCATTAGAGAAAAAATTGGAGTAGCACCTATTGTAGAGAAGATGGTAGAATCTCGCTTAAGGTGGTTTGGCTATATGTGGAGAAGACCGGTAGAAGTTTTACTGAAAAGAATAGATCAGATGGAGAGCAGTCTGATAGTTAAAAGTATAGGAAAGTTAAAGAAAACAATTGGTGGAACTATTAAGAAAGATTTAACAATTAATAATCTTTTGATTGATCTCATTTATAATAGGCCACTATGGCGGTGTTTGATTTATGTAGCCGACTCCACCTAATGAAAAAAGACTTTGGATGATGTTGTTGTTGTTGCTAATATAGGTTAGCTTGCTTATTGCAAATTAGTTGCATTTGAGTGATTGCTCCAAACTTTAACCCCTAAAGTAATTGTTTGAATCAAATAAGTTCTGGATCCATAGCACTATATTTAACTTCTGTACTAGATCTAGCAACAACATCTTATTTTTTACATTTCTAGGAAACCAAATATAGTCCAACAAGAATACAAATATCCAAAAGTGGAACACTTGTCAGATGACCAATCACTTTTGTGTTACCCCTATCTTCATACAACAGTCCTTAGCCTTCCTTGAGGTATCTAAGGATGCGAATCACAACATGCCAATAATTATCACACGAAGATTGTAAAAATTGACTATCCACACTAACTACACATGAAATGTCTCGTCAAGTAATTATGAGATAATTCAATTTTTCGACAAATCTCCATAGAGATGATGCTTTAATTATTAGATACGACCTTGATCACTACTTGTTATAACAATATTGTTTACATAGACCACCAAATGGATTGAACGACCATGAGAAATATGTTAGTAGAATATCGAATGATCTTATTCACTCTGCCTCATTCAAATTGTTGAACAACCATGATAAATCTGCTAAACCATGCTTAAGGATATTGCTTTAGGCCATAAAGAGAGCTACGTAATTTGCATATTAACCTAGACTCCTTTTGAGCAACAAACCTCAGAGGTTACTGCATGTACACATTTTCAGTAAGGTCACCAAAGAAGGCATTCTTAAGATCCATTTGACAAAGAGGCCAATGATGCATGGCAGCCGCATAGATAAGTAAGAGAACTAAAGCAATTTTAGCCACCGGGGAGAAGTTTTCACTGTAGTTCGTACCACAGATATAAGTGTAGTAGCATTTAACAACAAGGTGATCCTTAAGACAATCAATCTAACCCATCAGGACCTATTTTAACCATGTACACCTAACGACAACCAATAATGCTTTTCCTAGACGGGAGTGAAACTAAATTCCAATTACCACTTGAATGTAGAGCTGTCATCTCATCAATCATATCTTGGCGCCACCCAGGATGTGAAAGGGCCTAACTGCTAGTATTAAGCACAAAAACAAAAGATAGAGGATATAAAAGCATAGTAGGGTGAAGACAAATGATAATAGCTCAAAAAAATATAAATAGGAAAAGAGTTTGGGTAGAACAAATACTTTTTTGAAGAGCAAACAGAAGACTATCCTCTAGATGAAAATTTGGGGAAGGTAAAGGCATTAGAGTAGGGTGAGTCGTCAGGTGCTACAACCGATTACATAAAAGGATCAGGATGTGGACGATGTTGATATGTTTGGAGAGGTGGAGGAGAAGAAACAATAGGAGGACAAATTTAAGGAATAAGAAGTATCTCATTCACTCAAGGAGATTCAATTGATGTTAGAAAGAAAGCAGAATGCTCAAAGAAAGTAATATTGATGGAGAAAACGATGCGATTGGTAGCTGCATAGTTGCAACAATACCCTTTCTGGAGAAGAGAATAGCCAGGAAAAACACATTTTATAGCTTTGGCAAAAAGTTTATCTCGTCCAGAACAAATGCAACTAAAAACATGCAAAGGAAGGTAAAAAGGTTTATCAGGGAATAAAATAGAATGGGGTATCTGATAATGCAACAAAGATGAGCACATGCAATAAACAAATAACCTATAGTAAAAACAACATCTCCCCAAAAACGAAGGGACACATTATTATGTTGGAACAAAGTTTAAGTGACTTCAATAAGATGACGTTTCTTTTGTTCAGCAATCCCGTTTTGTTGAGGGGGTATGTGCACAAGATTACTAATGAAGAATTCTATGAGAAGTCATGAAATCTTGAAATGGTGCATAGAAATATGCACAACCATTATCACTGGGTAAGATATGAATAAGAGTACCAAATTGTGCTTGAATTTCATAGCAAAACTGTTTGAAATAGAAAACTACTCTGAACAATTTTTCATAAAAAATAACTACGTGCAACGAAAATAATCATCACTAATATTGACAAAGTATTGAAAACCAAAAATATAACTAACACAACTTAGGCCCAAACATGAGAGTGAACAAGTGCAAAAGGAGATTTAGCTCGATTATCAACATGCTTTGGAAATTAAACTCTAGTATGCTTACCAAGCTAGCATGACTCAAAATAAAAATATTTTAAGGTAGATAAATTAGGAATTATCTTCTTAAGCTTTGAAAGAAATTAGGATAGCCCAAGCGGCTATGAATAAGGGCTAGTGAATTTGTAGAGATGCATGCAATCAATGATGAAAGATGATATAGCCCCTATGACTCATGCCTTGTGCCAATCATCTGTCTTGTACCTTGGTGCTACACTATGACAGATTTATCAGAGAAAGTGACAAAACAATTAAGGATACGAGTTGATCAATTAATAGAAATAGACATTAAAGAACAGGAAAAAATCTAAAGGCATAGAAGAAATAGAATGAGTTTGTCCAATGCCTTTAGCCACTATTTGGGGTCCATAAGCTAAGGTAACAATGGGAAGAAGGTGAACAGTATTATTAAGATTAGGAAAAAGAAGCTTGTTACGAGAATATGATCAGATGTGCCAGGTTAAGAATCCATATGCCAAGAGAAGAGGACGGTGTCAAGCAAGCAATAGAATTGTTCGTTTGAGCCACAAAAGCAGTAATAACATAAAAGAAATACCAAACTTTAAGATAGAGAAGACATATTGTAATTTTGGATGGAAGAAAGCTCTAATGTCAATAGACCTGAAAGAAGTACTAGTATAGTTCAAACAGCCAAAAAGGTTTTCTGTCCTCCCTTGAGATGTACTTTCTATCCTTTCCTTCTGATTACATTTTCTTCTTTTATCAAAAAGTATTATAGTATTTTCTCCCCAAAAAAGAAGTATTATAGTAAAGCAAAACAGATGCTGGGGCTTGTCTGGCATGATGTGAACATTCTGTAGCTGGTTATAAGAGAGCCTGATTAGATGTTTATAACTTCCTTGTCAATAGAGTTAGATTGCAAAGAAACTCTGCATGTGGATCAAGTTTTCTATCATCTCCATTAGTTTCTTCTTATATTTTGGATATATGTGGCAATACACGTTTGCTTGTTTTCTCATTGTTTTGCAGGAGCTGAATATGGAAACCTCTCGCTTCAGGGATGAACTGTGGCTGGGAATCCGTGATCTAAGTTGGAAGACAGATTTGATTGTTCTTGTGCATAATCTGTCCCATAGCATTCCTCGGTGTAGCAATTCAAATGTGTCTCAACAAAAGCCAGTCCTTTCACTTTTCTTGGATGAGGCTAAATCTCTTGGAATCCCTTGGGTTCTTGCAATAACAAACAAATTCTCAGTTAGTGCTCGCCACCAAAAGGCAGCAATTGATGCTGTTTTAAAAGCATACCAAGCATCTCCAAGCACAACTGAAGTTTTAAATTCCTGTCCATATGTTATGCCCAGTGTTTCTGAGGATTGTTTGTCACATATAAAAGCCAGTGAAGATTTTAATAGAAGGATGAGTGTTCAAAAGCTTATATTTGCGCCTATTAACTTTGTTAGGAGGCCTTTCCAGAAAAAAGAGATTGTCCTTCCAGTAGAAGGTGTCAACTCTCTATGCCAGCGAATCCACCATGTTATTCATAGTCATGAGGAGGCTTCATTTCAGGTGGGAGAATCCTATGTCGTAGTATCTGATCTCTTTCTTCTTTAGTAATGATGCTGGTGCTCCTATTTTGATGCGTAAATTTTACCTTAGAATTTCATGTGGTACAAATAATGATAATATAATAGTATGTATGACAACTCATAAGCAAATGGCTTAAATTTTATGCTTGATGAACTGCAAGACATTCTTAGGTAGACCCATTCTACAAAAGACTGGTAGACCAAGCCTTATCAGAAATGGTCTTCATTGAAATGTTTACTAACATCCTTATATGTCTATTTGTGCTTTAGCTTATTCTACCTATCTTTGGTAGATCGGGTCTACCCTATAGCTACTTAAGAAGTTATCAAGCTATCAATATATAATGTCATTTATTACTAGCAAAACTTCAATGCCTATAAGAGGTCTAAAGGAATAGAATTACCATATTAATATTGAAATTAAATATAAACTAGGACCTAGGTTGACTTGTGTTGAAATTTAGGAATGAAGTAAAATAGATGCTACAATTTAGGGGCAGGAGACAAAACATCGATCACACCTTGTGGCAGCCCCTTTTGTCAATGGATAGTTTTGCATTCTTCCCATGATTTACTCTTTTGCATTATTCTCTTGATTTATTCTTAATGAGCTTAATTATTATCAGATTGTATAGGGATTATATTAGCAGATTTTTAGCCTTGTTTCCATAGATAAAATTCTTTTGTACATAATATATAATGGAGAGAAATCACAGGCTGGGATCAAGCGATTCATACAGCATTCTTGACTTATTGACATGGTATCAGAGCCCGTTTAATTTTTCGGTTGTGTGTGTTTTTCTTGGCTCTGTGTATCGGTGCCTTCTGAAGCCTTGGCAGTCGCTCTCAACATCTTCGCAGCTTCGGTTTTGGTGTATCGAGCATCATCATTTTTTGATTCTCGATCTGCACATTCCATTTCTCGGCACTTTCTGAGCATCCTCGAGCTAGGTCGCGTCTCCTGAGCCTCTTGGCGTGCGTTTCTGGCTTGATCGACTACGGCATCTTGTTTCTCGGGTGTTTCTGGATAGCTTCCATGGTGGGTCGCGTCTTCTGAGCTACGATAGTCACTCTCGGTTTTCTCTGTTTTTGCATATCAGGAACCAAAATCTCCACCTTGTGTTTTTCTGCGTGGCTTGGTCTTCAGCTGAGTGTTGGAACGGACACCTTTGTTTCGGCTTCTCTCCAATACACAATTTTGGTGCTTCACTCTTTGGGTCATATATAAAGCTTGGGCTAGTGTACGTAGCCCCATCATCCTTAATTGTTTTCTCTCAGTGCTCCACTCTACTACACTAAAGTGTTCTTTTCTCTCGGTTCTTTTCTCTTCTTTAATTATTTTGTGCGTTGTCTTGGTTCATTACTCTCATGGATTCTACACCAGTGTGTGTCAAGTTTACTGGCCAAAATTACTCTACTTGAGTATTTCAGTTTGAATTATTTCTCAAAGGCAAAGACCTTCGGGGCCATATTGATGGTACTGATACTGCACCAATATCTGACACTGACAAATCCAAGGATGTTGTGTCTTCTCCTTCTTGTGCTGTGCTTGATGCTAGAATTTTGTCTTGGCTTCTTGGCTCGGTGGAGCCCCATATTGTCACCAATTTATGAGCTCACCGCTCTGCTCAATCTATGTGGAGTTATTTGAAGCAGGTTTATCATCAAAATAATGATGCTTGTCGTTTTCAATTGGAACATGCTATTGCAATGTTTCAACATAGTAGTCTTTCCATTCAAGACTACTACTCAGCGTTTTTGACTCTTTGGCATGAATATACTGATTTAGTTACAGCAAATATTCATGTTGCTTCTCTTTCTACTATTTAGAATCTTTACAAAACTAGTCAGCGTGATCAATTTCTCATGAAACTACATTTGGAATTTGAATCGGTTCGCTCCTCTCTGCTGAGTAGATCTCCTGTTCCTTCTCTTGATATTTGTTTTAGTGAGTTACTTCGGGAAGAACAACGTCTTAGTACTCAATTTCTTCTGGAGCAATCTCATGGCAATTCTGGGGCTGCAACTATGACTTATGCTGTCCAAAGACGTGGACCACCTGGGATTTCTAAAAATTCGCAATGTTTCTGCTGCAAAGAATATGGGCATATTGCTGTTAATTGTCCTAAAAATATTGTTCGTATTGCAAGAAAAAAAGACATATTATTAAAGAATGTCATATTCGTCCTCAGAATCGTCAGGCCTAAGCATTTCAAACTTCTGTTTCTGTAGCAGCGCCTTCTCCAACACATGGTGCTTCTTCTGATTTGGCATCTCTTCCAGCACCTTACTGCACTCCTGAAATGGTGCAACAGATGTTAATTTCAGCATTATCTGCAATGAGGTTTCAAGGTAACAACTCTACTACACTCTGGTGTATAGACTCAGGGGCTTCTAATCACATGAAAAATAATCCTAAAAATATGTCTCATGTTCAACCCTATGCTGGTAAATCTACCATTCAGACTGCTAATGGCAATTCTTTGCCCATTGCTGCTATAGGAAATGCCTCTTCTACATTGACTAATGTGTTTCTTGCTCCTCAACTTTCGACAAATCTTATTTCTGTTGGTCAATTAGTTGATAACAATTGTGCTATTAATTTTTCTGGTGATGGTTGTGTTGTACAGGATCAGGTAACGGGAGAGTCGATCGTAAAAAGACCTAAAGTGGGGCGTTGGTTTCTACTACTTTTACCTGCTTCCGCACTTTCTCCAGTTTCTTCTATTACGTCTTTTACTTGTTATAATGTTCCTACTTTGAGTATGGTGTGGCATCGTTGTTTAGGCCATCTTAATCCTCAAATCTTATCTCATGTATTGAACTCTGGCTTTCTTGGTAACAAAGAATGTTCTTCTTTATCTCGAGTGTGATTTTTGTAAACTTGGTAAAAGCAAAACTCTTCCCTTTCCCTTGCATGTTAGTAGAACTTCTCATTGCTTTGATCTTATTCATAGTGATGTTTGGGGCCCTTTCCCGGTTAGTTCACATGAAAAATTTAAATATTATGTGGCCTTCATTGATGATCATAGCAGATTCACTTGGGTTTATTTTCTTCGCTCTAAATCTGAGATTTTTCGTACTTTCATTGAATTTTTAACATATGTTGAAAATCAGTTTTCTACGAATATTAAAACATTACGTACCGATTCTGGTGGTGAATATTTGTCTATTGAGTTTCAAGCATTCTTGGCTTCTAAAGGGATCATACATCAACGTTCATGTCCCACTACTCCCCAACAAAATGGAGTAGTCGAACGCAAGAATTGTCATCTTCTTGATTTGGTACGTACTCTTTTGTTAGAATTTTCTGTTCCATCCATGTTTTGGGTTGAGACTCTAAAGACTGTTACTTATTTGATTAATCGTTTACCTTCCCAAATTTTACATATGGAATCTCCCTACTTTCGCCTGTTTGCTAAGGAACCTAGTTATGATAATCTTCGTATATTTGGTTGTGTATGTTTTGTTCATTTACCCCTTTTGAGAGACATAAATTATCTGCTCAATCTGTTCGATGTGTTTTCCTCGAATATAATGTGTGTCAAAAGATATTTGTTTGCTATGATCTCACTTTACATCGTACACGTATTTCTCGAAATGTTATTTTCTTAGAAAATCAACATTTCTTTCCCGTTTCATCTGTGCCCTCTTCTTCCATTGTGGTTCTCCCTTCCTTTGAGCAGCCTTTCTCAGATTTTCATCAAGTTAGGTCTCGCTTTAAATCAGGTATGGTGTATACAAGACGATCTCACACACGGTCTTTTCTGGTAGCTCAACCGATATCTGATCCTAACATGCGCCAGAATCAGTCAGTCGTAGCATCTCCAAAGCCTTTGGTACGTCGCTCTCCTCGAGTGTCTGTACCCCCTGATAGGTATGGGTTTTCTTCTGGCACTTCTATTTCAGCTTTTATTGCTGCCTTGTCCAATTTTGATATTCCCACATGCTACTCACATGCTGTTAAACATGACTGTTGGCGACAAGCTATGCAGGAAAAAATTGTCGCCCTAGAGGCCAATCACACTTGGGACATTGAGTTTTGTCTTTCCACTATTGTTCTTCTAGGTTGTAAATGGGTTTACTCAGTCAAGGTTCACTCTGATGGAAGTCTGGATTGTTATAAAGCTCGGCTTGTTGTCCTTGGCAACCATCAGGAATATGGTGTGAATTATGAGGAGACCTTCGCTCCTATGGCTAAGATGACCACTGTTCGTACGATTCTAACTCTTGCTGCTTCTAAGGATTGGCCACTACATCAGATGGATGTTAAAAATACATTCCTTCACGGGGATCTTAAAGAATGTATTTATATGAAGTCACCCTCGGGGTTGTTTTCTTCTCCGAACTCCAATGTGTGTAAATTTCGTCGCTCTCTTTATGGTCTTAAGTAAGCTCCACGGTCCTGGTTTGATAAATTTCGAACCATTTTATTACAATTTTCTTTCCAGCAGAGCAAGTATGACACTTCATTATTTCTTCGAAAATCAGACATGGGTCTTGTTATCCTTTTGGTCTATGTTGATGATATTGTAATTACTGGTTCTGATTCTGCTTTACTTGACCAGCTCAAGACACATCTTTCACAATCCTTTCATATGAAAGATCTTGGGTCTCTCACGTATTTTCTTGGTCTTGAGGTGCATCGTAGTTCCTCTGGTATTTTCCTCAATCAACATAAATATGCTAGTGATTTGGTGGCTACAGCTGGATTGCTGGAAGCTACCTCTCTTGATACACCCAGGGAATTAAATGTCAAACTTTGCAAAGAGGAAGGTGATTTACTTGTTGATCCCAGTTTATATCGCAAATTGATGGGTAGTCTTGTCTATCTCACCATTACTAGACCAGATATTTCTTTTGATGTACAACAAGTCAGTCAGTTTCTTCAAAATCCTCGTCATCTTCATTTGACTGCTGTCCGTCGGATCATCCGTTATGTTCGAGGCACTTCTGCACGGGGTTTATTTTTTTCCGCAGGCAATTCTCTTCATCTTGTTGCTTATAGCGATGCTGGTTGTGCTGATACACGTCGTTCCATCACTGGTTGGTGTGTGTTCTTAGGTGATGCATTGATCTCCTGGAAGAGTAAGAAGCAAGACATAGTTTCTAAATCATCTACTGAATCCGAGTACCGAGCAATGTCTCTTGCTTGTTCGGAAATAATTTGGCTTCAGGGTTTGCTTGGTGAATTAGATTTTTCTGCCAATGATCCTACACCTTTACATGCTGATAATACCAGTACTATTCAAATAACGGCCAGTCCTGTCTATCATGAGTGCACAAAGCATATTGAAGTCGACTGTCATTCTATTCGTGAAGCCTTTGAAGCTCGTGTTATTACTCTTCCTCACATTTTTACTGAACTACAAATTGCTGTATCTTCACTAAAGCTCTCACTCGTCATCGACATTGTTTCTTAAGTAGAAAATTGATGCTTGTTGATCAACCCGCATCAATTTGAAGGGGACTGTCAACGGATAGTTTTGCATTATTCTCATTATTCCCTTGATTTATTCTTAATGAGCTCAATTATTATCAGATTGTATAGGGATTAGATTAGCAGATTTTTAGCCTTGTTTCCATAGATAAAATTTTTCTGTACATAATATATAATGGAGAGAAATCACAGGCTGGGGATCAAGCGATTCATCCAGCATTCTTGACTTATTGACACCTTTCTCTTCCTTTATCTATAATAATCTGAAAATAGAGTTTAACTACTAGATAAAATTCTGAAGATAAAATTGAATTACAAACCAACGCGAAGATAACCAACTTTCCTATCTTCAAAATAAAACTAGAGAATAATCCTAAGAGATAACTATAAGACTCCTAGACAATAATAAACCTAAAAATCCTACTTAAACTGTAAGATTTAGTTGATTTCTCAATTCCCCTTCAATCTGAATATTATACAAGCCTCAATTTATTACATATAAAACCCAATTAAAATGAAAAGAAAAACAGATCTGGATTTAGAAACCTAAACATTGCATTGTGATTCACACAATTGCATAACTGCAGTTCAAGAACCTCAACAACTAGTACTTCCTCAAACAATGTTCTTAGCAAACAAAAGCTCCCAAAATTCGTTGACCTATTTTCCAAGAGCACTCCCTCGACATTCTTCTAGCCACTCTCTTCAGCCACATCATCTTATGACAAAGCTCTTAGAAGTCTTCAACTAACTTCTCTTGTGTTGTTCCTTCTACCTTCTTCAAGCTGGTCTCTACTAGGGTAAGTTGGGCTGCACATCAAGGCATCCAACAATGCAATTCTAGTTCTGAAGTCTTAAATTGGTCCTTTTCTCTCAAAACTCTAAAATGACACAACTTGCTAATTTCTGAAACAAACAAACAAATAACAACTAAACCTTTTTTTTTTCTAGGTGGGGTCGACTACATAAATCAAACGATGCCACAGTGACCTATTATAAATAAAATCAATAAATAGATTATTAACTATTAAATCTTTCTTAATAGTTTCACTTATTATTTTTTTTTACTTCCTTCTACTTTTAACTATCGAATTATTCTCCATCTGATCTATTTTTCTCAATAGGGCTTCTGTAGGTCTTCTCCACACATGTTCAAACCACCTAAAACAAGATTCTACCATCTTTTCCACAATAGGTGCTATTCCAATTTTCTCTCTAATACACTCATTTCTAATTATATATCTTTTGATATGTCCACACGTCCAACGCAACATTCTCATCTTTGCAAAATTGAGTTTATCTTTGTGTTGTCTTTTAACCTCCCAACATTCAGTACCATACAATATAACAGGTTTTATAGTTGTACGATAAATTTTTTCTTTAACTTTGAGCGACATTTTTTTATCACAAATGACACTCGAAGCTTTCCTCCATTTTATCCATTCTGCTTGAATCTTATGGTTTACGTCCTCCTTTACTTCGCTGTCATTTTATATAATAAACTCAAGATATTTAAAACTTGTAACTTGTTTAATATATGATCTCCAAGTTTTATTAAAAATACTTTCTATATTTTATTTATACTTATACAAAAACTATGTATTTCTAAAGTGTCTCTATGACTCTAATTTCATATTTATTTCCTCTTTCGATTCACTAACTAAGACTGTATTATCTGCAAAAATCATATATCGAGGCCCCAAATCTTGTATATATTCAGTAATTGCGTCTAAAATCAAGTTAAAAAGATATGGACTTAGAGAAGACTCTTGATGTAGTCTAATAGTTGTGGAAAAATCTTTTGTATCCTTATTTTGTGTTCTCGCACATGTCATGATTCTATCGTATATGTCTTTGATTGTTCGAATATACGCAATATGTATCCATTTCTTCTCTAAAGCCTTTCATAAAACCTCTCTTAACACTCTGTCATATGCATTTTTTAAATCAATAAAAACCATATGCAATTTTTTTGCCCCTTTTATAACTTTCCATCAATCTCCGCATTAAATAAATTGTTTCTATAGTTAACCTTCCTAGCATGAAATCAAATTGATTCTCTATAACTTGAGTCTCTTGTCTTAATTTTTGCTCAATGATCTTCTCTTATAATTTCATAGTGGCTCGTGAGATTAATTTCTCTATAGTTGGCACAGTTCTGTATATTCTCCTTATTTTTATATATAGAGATTAAAGTACTTCTCTTCCATTCATCCGACATTTTTTTAGACATGGATCCTCGAGGTTTTTACTTTGAGAAGAATGCCAAGCAAAATCAACCCCCTTTTGTTGAAGTTAGGGTTGGGATTCAAGGTGCGCGCTATTTTAGCTCTGATATCATGTTGAAATTTAGCGTTAAAATAGATGGCAGAATTCTGGGATTGGAGATAAAACACTGCTAACACCTTGTGGCAGTCTGCCTCTCTCCTTTTATTTATTATAAAATAAATTCCTAAAAGTAAAGATGAATTACAAAGCAATCTGTAGATGAAATTTTGTTAGAGAGAAAAGAAAATGCAAGTTGTTGGATGATAAGATGTACTCAGATGAGAATTAAAAAGAAAACCTCATGACAAAACAAAGGAAGCAACACTGAGAACAGCAGAGAGTTGTGTTTGCGAAGATGAAAGCAGGCAGTTAAGTTATACTGGGATCTGGATCTGGATCATAAGGAAGTTGGGGAAGAAGAAACTGCATAAAAAATAATGTATGCTAGAGGGTAAGAGTGAGTGCCCAAAAGAGAGAGGGTAGAAAAAAGGAAATAAAAGTGAGCAAGAATATGAGATCCTATTATTAATTCTTATTTTTTGATAAAATGAATTTTATTATTAAGAGAGAAAGATGCGAGACAGGAGGATAAGATATCCTCTTAAAGAAAGATGAACTAAAGGTTTAAATAAATCAGAGAAGAAAGCTACCTAATCCCTCTGCATATCCAACAAAGACAAACCCTAGAAGAAACCATGAGCAGAACCCCACAAAAGGGATAATCCTATCCCATAAAACCTAGAGGCATGGAAACACCTTGAAGATGCAGGCATTTCCTTCCAGCCTAATATGCCATAGTACAGCAAACATAGCACATTGCTATGAAGCCTTGCCTTCCTTTTTGCATCCAAAGCCTTTGAATTAAGAAACTACCTTAAATACTAGGGCACACCCAATTCTCACCAAGGACCCCAAACTGCTTAATCCTTAAAGATGCCGCCAGCCAATTTTGTGAAAAAAAATGAGCAATAGTTTTAGAACCTTCTATCGAGAGAGAACATTTAAACAGGTTTATCTCTTACCAATAAATGTTGGACTCCATAAAATTGAGTGTTTTCAACCATTAGATGAAAATAACCATTGGCCTAGATTTGGTGTAAGGATAAAACTCTTAAATAGTGTCAATTGATCCCCAACCTGTTATATATATTGACAGTGGTAAAACTAAGCCAAAAAATTTTCTAGGTATGTACTTTCTCATAACCCATAATTAAGTTAAGAGTTCTCATTACATAAAGGCATCTTGTTGGTGCATGTCATCTACGAAGTTCTGTTTCCTACATGACTGTTATATAAATCATGACACCTAATGCATTTTGTCATACTTTATTGTTGAACTTTTCTCCTTGTGGACATCATATGAGCTATGGACTATTAAGGGTTAACTAAACAATACACCTTCTGGCACAGTGTAGGGTCCATGTGGATTGGCTTGACTTGGTTTAAAGGATTAAGAAGGGGAATGAGGGAAAGGAACAAGAAGCCCTTAAGAGATCTCGCCTTCAATAAAGGAATTAAAAATATCGAGTGTGAGAAAAAATTGAATTAAGCACAAAAGTATTAGAAAATGCTATTGATTACTTTTGTTGGTCAAATTGAGACTAAGATGGAAGCAATGTTTAGAACTTCATAAACAGTACGAAAGAAAAATATAAAGTTAGCCAATGAGGAAGGAAATCAAGTTTTATGATCTGCAGACCTGGCTGTGAAAGGGAAAGAACTTAAAAGGAAAAAAAATGAACTGGTTTACAAGTAAACCAAGATTTGAGTTTCAGTTTAGCTGAGGAAAGAATTCAGGAGTTAGATGTTAGAAAATAAATTATTATTATTTTTTAATTTTTTGGTATGTCGCTGTTCCCCTCATTAATATGCAATATGCTTATGGTCCGGATGATAGTCATTTGTTACCGTATTGTATTAATAGAATCTCTAATTTTCTTCAATAACTTGTTAGTTATTGGATTGGTATCAAGTGACAATATTAGGAACTACAGCCACTTAAACCAGCAAACCTATTGGATTCTATGTAGTTTACGATGGTGTGCATTGTCTTTAGAAATTATTGTTGTTTGAAGTGGGGTGTTAATATTTTTGGTCATTTTATCTGGATGCTTGGCTTTGCATTTCACCTTTTTCAATGTGCTTGTTATAAAGCACATGGATAATGATAATTACTTTGTTAATGCTTTTATCATAGGAACTTGCCCGAGATAGACTAATGATGGAGTTGGCACGAGAACATGCAATGTCGATTGATGCAAATAGAGAAGCTCAAGCGAAGGCAACTTCATTGAATTCTGCCGCTGTGGGTGCATCTATTGGGGCTGGTCTTGGCGTTGTCCTTGCCATTGTAATGGGGGCAGCATCTGCCTTGAGGAAGCCATAAGGACCCCTTTCCTCTCTATAATTGTCATTGTGCTTGCCATCTTGCACTATGGGAGTTGGGTTGTATATGCTGTGTGCATATGCTTGCTTGTCTTATTATTTTCATTCTTTCCATAGATAGTACATGCAAGAAATTCTATCAGGGACCAGTATCATATAGTTACTCATTTACTTAATTCAATCATTTTAGATTCCAATGTTCAATATGTCTATGCTACTGTTAGGTTGGGTAAAGATTAAAAATTAGACAGGAATGGGGGGAATTGAGTCGGACCTCTAGCGAAGGCAATTTATTTATATTTTTTATGTACTCTCGAGTTTAATCTCTACTTATTTTAGCAAAGGTTCTCTTCATAATTTATTTTAAACATATTTACTTTGCTATTGGAGAGTTTAGTTATAACTCAGTACAAAAGGTATAAAAATAAATAAATTAAAGTCGTGCATTTTGCTTTAGACACACGAACTGTCTCTGTTTTAAAAAATATACATGTTAGTCTAAATTTTAACAATATTCTTTAGAATGTACCATTTTTTTAGTTGATAAAAAATTAAAATGGCCTAATTGACCCCCTTGGAACCTTTCTTGGTGAGAAAACCTGCAAGTAGCGCAAAGCTCAGCCCGGATGGGGGAAGTTGCCAGAACTAAATCTTCAGAACCCTTGACCATGCTAGTGGCATCTGGGGAAGGTTGCCGAAACCGAAATATAGAGTTGCTTTCTTCTCTTGGGGAGGCTGCGGGTTGTTTCGTGAGAACTTGATGGAAAAGTGAGTAAGGATCCCTGTTTATGAATCCATATTTTGGTTACAACTTGTTGATAGTTATGGAAATGACAAAACTCGGCAATGTTCAAGGACGGGTTTCAATGCCCCTACGACCCAGTGAGCGTCATTTTGAAGACAGCAGCTTCGTTTGAGTTGTCTGGGAATGCCGAGTTTGGGTAGTGCATAGGGGGCAAGAAGGAAGTGCAGTAGATAGCTTGAGAAGCTCCTGCTTATAGGTGCATCTAGCTAAATAACGATGGGTGTGCTAAAGGGAGTGTGGGCATGGTTGGGCGTGGTGGTATTTTGAGAGATGAAAATGGGAGATGGATAAAAGGCTCTTCAAAGAAGCTGGGTCACACAGATGCATTTACAGTGGAGCATCGGGGAGTTTTTGAAGGTTTAAACCTTGCTTGGAAATTGGGTTTCAAGAAACTTTGTGCTGGAATGCGATTCATGTAGGGTGGTGTGAGTATACTTCAATTTGGGTCTGCTGTTTGGGCGAAAGCTAGAAGTCTATGTAGAAGGATTGACGAAATGCATAGATGGGATTGGCAAGTGCTCATACACCATGCTTTCAGAGAAGCAAACAACTGTGCAGATAGACTTGCAAATATGAACTTTGAGAGGCATATCTGGGAGAATCCTCCAAGAGAGTTGGTTCCAGTTCTGTTAGCTGATGATACTGGGGATGCCTTACCCCAAAATGTTTTAAGTGTACTGTTGTTCCTAGAATTAGTAGTAGTAACTACATCTTTGAGTCAAGTTGAAACTTCTAAAATTAATGAAATAAAAATACTTAACTTACAGACATCAAAGAGACAAATTTAACATTTCAGTTGTAATATTCTATATAATAACGAAATAAAGGATATTTTAAGAATTTTATCACTAAATCTATTAATTTTGAGTTTTTAAGGAAAAAATTAACATTTTTGTTAAGTGTTAACTATGAATTAAGCTGTAGCGTTTTTTTTAAAAAAACACAAAATGTCTGTATAAATTTTTAAAATAAAAAAGAGGTTCGTATATTTATACAAAAGGATGTCAAAATATTTTATTGAAAAAATTAAATGCATTCATTGCAATTAGAGTTGAGGTTTACATTGATAATAGAAAACATTTAGACCCTTATTTGAAAGGGCTTTTAATTATAAGCTGTTATCTTTAATATAATACCCTATATGTAACTCTTTTCATCTTTAAGTTTCAACCACAGTATTAAGACGAAACAAATAGCAATCAATAGTTCTTTGAGATGTCCTCTATCTTGGCACAGCCCCCAACAAACTAGACTTCATCTTCTTTAGATTTAGAAAGGAGGCAAAGTGAGGCCGCAATTACTTGTGTTCTTAGCACAAAGGAGGAATTTGAAAATGACGACGAAGTTAGGATAAATTATTCTATCCTAGAATTGTTCTTACATTAAAAATTCTATTAAAAATATATCCGAAGGTAATTTAGACTCGTTAACAGAATCGGACTGGAATAAAATTTTCTTTAAGAAAAATGCTGGTAGCAAGGGCATCCCATGGTGGGGCCATTGCCACCGTCCAAGAAAAGTGGAGGGCAAATTATTTGCCTCCACTATTAAGATTTAAGAGACGTGGTCCAAACAAAAAACTATAAAGAGGATGGCCAGCCTGAAATTTATTGGATTTTTTTCTACACCTGATGGCTTGAATCTATTTGGATTGGGTATTTTGAAAAAAATAAAATAAAAAATATAGAGTATATTCGGTTTGTCTGTATTCTATTTTTATTTTAATTAAAAATATGTTTAATAGAATTTAAATATTTTAAAATAAAATAAAAATAAAAAACGTCTAACAGACATTTTTATAAAAAAAAAATATAGAGTATATTCGGTTTGTCTGTATTCTATTTTATTTTAATTAAAAATATGTTTAATAGAATTTAAATATTTTAAAATAAAATAAAAATAAAAAACGTCTAACAGACATTTTTAGTATTTCTAAAAAATAAATAATAATATTTCTCTTATTTTAAAAGTGAGTTTGTCGTAATTATCAAATAAAATTAAAATAATATCTTAATTATATGATCAAACTTAAAATGCAAATAATATCTATAGCTATTTATGTGAATTAAACTTGAAAATAAATATAAATAATTTTTAATTTCACAAAACAAATATATTTTAAAAAATTAAAAATTAAAAATAATTTTACAAACTAAACACATTTTAGCTTCAACTCAAAATCCAAATCAAATTATTTAAATATATAAAGATCGGATATGTATATAGTAGCTTTAGACAATAAATAAATCTTAAATTGTTTTCAATTTATTGAATAAATCATTTTAAATTTTTACGATGGACACGTGCACACACAACATTCTCACACACACATATGTGCACAAAGATGACATGTGTATAACCAAGCTGAATGAGTATAGTAGTTCAGTACTTTGTCCCTTAAACAAGTAGGTTGGAGTTTGATTCTCAACTCTTGTGAATGGAAAGCACTCTTTGGCCGGTCCTTTACCGCTTCATGTGTTGACACCTGGGACAGAGGATTAGTCTCATGACTTCTGACTGTATAGACACCTTGGTCAAGTACCCAAAAAAAAAACATGTGTATATAAATGACATTCTTAGTGACCAATTAACATTTAACTTTTAAAATGTACAAAGATGATATGTGACACTATATGTATAGCATTAGACAAATAAATGAATTTTGAACATTTTTCAAGTTTTTGAATAAATAATTTTAAACTTTTACATTGTACTTGATAGCTTTTTTAATGATTAATCAACATATAATTTTTAAAGCATATTAGTAATGACCAATAAACATCAATTGCTTCAACCAAATTTTTTTTGAAAATTAATGTCATATTATAAATACTTGCAAGAAAGTTTTGTTTCATATCTAAAATTGCCATCCCAACTCATCAAGTTAAATCAAAGCATGATTTAAAAACTAATATTGAACACTATATAGTTGACACTCTGCTTCTCGTAGTTTCTCATTACTGTTCATTAACATTTCAGGTATACTGCATTTTTCTCTTGATTCCTTTTCTTACTCGTCATTTTTTTTCTTCTTGATTCGTTTTCTTCCTCTTCCATTTCCCTTGTAGATGCAAATAAAATTTATACTGCACGTTCTTTATTTTCTTTCTTTTTTTATCTCTCTTTTCTCTTCATTATTACCCTTCAATTTATTGGCGTGGACTTACAAAGAATTAGACTGAGGATAACAGTGAAAGCACCGTAATAACATAGAGGTTGGATCTACCCAGTTGTTAAACCTTAGGTGAGAGAACTAACATTATATCCTCCGTTATTTTGCATTTTTTTTTCTCTGTTTTCTTTCTTTCATACTTGTCAACCCTTTCCCCCGTCTCAAATCCTAATATGTCGTCTTCTGTTGGATGATTTTTTTCATGTTTAGTTAGATGCTCGGAAAATTATAAGTAGAAGAACATTAATTTGAATATTTCTTCATTCCATCTTTTTGTGGGGTGTCATTTTTTTGTTTTGTATTCTTGGTATTTTGTTTTAATTCATTCATACTTTATCAACAACAATCAAACATTTTTCTACTAGTTGAGTTTGACTACATGAATAAAACGTCGTTGCAATAGTTTATTAAAAATGAGATTCACAGATAAATTGTTAATTATTAAATTTTTTTTAATAATTTTATTAATTTATTTTATCTCTCTCTACTTTTAACTATTAAATTACTCTACATCTGATTTATTCTTTTCAATGGAGTTTCTATAAGTTTTCTCCACAATCAAATCACTTTAAATGAAATTTTACTATATTTTTTGCAATATGTGCTACCTAATTTTTTTTATGCACTTATTTTTAATCGTATCTCTTCTAATGTATCCACACATGCAGTGTAATATTCTTAACTCTACGACATTAAATTTATTTTTATTTTTATTTTTTCAATTATAACCAAAGGATCGGAGCTATCATATGATTGCTAATTAGAAAATTTTTCCTCTGAAGGATTTTGGGTTTTTCTTTAAATTTCCCATTGATATACATTAGTATCTTTTTAACACTACTAAACTCTCTTTCTCTAGAAAACAAATTTGTCAATGACCTTTCTTTAAAAAAAAAAAAGTGAAAATAGAATAGAATTAAAGGGTGTTTTTAAAAACATTTTTTTATTTTTAATTATTTTTAGAATAAAAAAAATTTCCGAGAATTTTTTTTTTTTTGTATTTAAAAAAATTCTAAAAAAAAGTTATTTTTAAAAATAAAAAATAAAATAAAAATTGCTTTTTTTCTTGTTTTTATTCTCAAAACATCAAAAATTTAAAAAAAAAAATCACATATTTTAAAATAGCTTATCAAACATATTCTTACTTTTATTTTATAGAATAATTTTTAAATATAATTTTCAAAAATAATTTTAAAAAAAAAATCAAACAAGCTTAGCTTTGCAACGTTCATGTATCTTATATTCGGAATAAGGGGCAAATGAAATATATCTTAGATTTTTTTTTTCCCCAGTTTTAACCTTTTTGGTGCCAGTGACTGCAACATCATAGTCTCACCAATATTTCTATACTTCGTATTAGGAGCATTTTTGTAGCACTACTTTACATATGGTCTCAACAATGAAACTTGCTCAATCTTTAGCATTCATTAATACTTGGAATTTAGACAATTAAAATAGCAATGCCTTTGCTTAAGGTGTTTAGATGTGCTTAATGTTCAATAACTATTTTAGCACTATTTAATAAATTTGATTTTCTACCTTTATTAGTTTGTTATCTTGCATAACAGTGACAATATATCTTTTATTTACTAACAGCAAAAAAATTGAACCATTTTGGTTTTTTTTTTCTTGCTCTTTTGCATAAGAATATAATATGTAACAAATGGCCATTTTGTAAAATCTGCTATAGAAAACTTTATGTTCTCCAACAAGCATCTTTTGTTCCTAGCTATTATAAGAGAAAGTGTCCCATAACCAAGAATCAGGTATTTGTTGGAATTATTTATATATTTTCACATTATAAATCTTGGAAGAAGTTTTCATTATCAAATGAGAACATGATAATCTTCAGACATTTTTTTGTATTAGAAAATCTATTAATTGTTGTTTGTGACTTCAAATGATTTAGAATAGTTAATCACAAATATTTGAAGAAGCAGTAAAATTTTCAAGGAAAATGTATATTACTTGTAAGCTATGTTCTTAACACCCCAAATCATTCCACACTCATGCATTTTATTTTCTTGGCTACTTAGGAGATTCCCTTTTGGTCTCTTTGCATACGAGTGAAGTATTCTTATTTCTTGATTTAAACCTAGCCTCTTTTGCTTTGACTTCTTTCTATGTTTTTATTTGTTCAATTTATGTATTGCTTGTTTCTCTATTCTTTTCCACTAGCTTATCTTGACAAGACTTTGTGTAGAAAATACTTGGAAGTATTTATCATATGACACTTTGCATAGGCATAAAACCTTACTTTGTAACCAAGGTTTGTAGGAATAAATTATTTTATGTTTTTAAGAATAAAACTTTTAATTTCATATATCCTATTATAATAATTTAGTTTAATTTAGAACTATCAATTATCAACCACTATTACACATATTCTATTAGTGATAATATTTATTTATGAATACATAATCACAACTCAATGAAAATGAAATAAATAATCATTGTCTAATTGAGATTGAGAAATTCCTTCTTAGTAATGGAAGAAGTCTTGTAGATTACGATTGCATGCCTTTTCCAAGTGACGTTCAATATGTCAAAAAAATAATAAGCTTATGGAGGATGAATTAAATTATGATAAAGCCATTTTGTCAATCGATGATGATGTGAAGCTCATTAAATTTCTTACTGATGAACAAAAAAATATCTACAACAAAATAATTGGGTATAGTATATTTCAACTGGGATGGAATATTCTTTGTGTACAGTTATGGAAGAATTGGCAAAACATTCATATGGAGAATAGTTTTATTGTCCTAAAATCTAAATGAAAAATTGTGCTAATTGTAGCATTGGTATAGTCATGATGATGTCTACACTTCCAATTTCTTAAAATAGTATCAAATGTTCTGACCTTTCAAATCATATCCTAAAATTAAAGGTTGGTGTATAGAAATTTTTGCAGTTCCATTCGATTTGATTTTAAAAGTTGAACCAAATCAAATTGATATAATTTTTTAAAAAAATATTAAATTTATTCAGTTTGATTCATATAACTAAACTGAACTCATAAAAAATCTGTTCAGTTTGGCTCAATCTAATCAATTTATTTTTTTGGTGCAGGACCTGTTATCATCTTTGGGACCTACTATCTTTTTTTGTTTTGGTGCAAGACCCACTTTACGGCAACGTTGTTGCTGCCTCAAGACCCAAAAAAAGATTTTCTTTGACGTTGACAGAATGGGAAAAGGCAGCACATAGGCTCGTGAGGGCCTCAACCAAAAAAAAAAATTAAATACACTATTGAATGGCTGAATGACGAGAGAGGCCAAGGGCTAGAAAAAAAAAGTCAGAAACTTGTTGACATAAAAAAGGCAACAATTAGAGGCCTCGAGAAGCAAAGTGGAAAAGAAGGAGACAAATTTAATCATGAATGCTCCATTAGTCCTTGGCTTGAAGCATATATGGAGAAGCCGCCTTGTCATTTCAAACGAGAATAGCAAAATCTAAGAGCAATATATTATTATTATAATAATAATTTAAATATATATAATATATAATATTTAAATTAGTTGATTTAATTTAGTTCGATTTAAATTTTTTTTGAATCAAAAATCAAATCAAACTAATTGATTTTAAAAAAAAAAAAATTGATTTAAACTGATTTTATTCTGTTTTGATCAGTGTAGATCAATTTTGTACACTCTTATTGGTGTTTGTAATGTTATTTAGAAACACTGATAAATCTATAAAGTTATACAATGATACTATATTAGTTGTCAGTCAAATGAAAAATCACGTATTGGAACCAAAAGTAATTTTAGAGAATTACATTAGACAAAAAGGTTGTCATCCTTTGAATGGTCATCATATCTTCTAACACAAGATTACCTTTCAACCTTTAACAAAGGAAGTATTTGATTGTCTATTTTGCAATGACAATTAATGATACTCAAGGTCAATCACTATGTCGAGTTAGATTTTATCTACCAAACCTTGTGTTTAGTCATGAACAATTTTATTTTGTAATTTCTAGGGTTCGAAACAAGCTTGGATTAAAAATAGTTATATGCGATAAAGACAAAAAGCATCCAAAACTACTACAAAGAAGTGTTTCACATTTTGTCTATCTTAAGTATATAGTATTGTTTTCATTTGCTTAACTGAGAATTCCTCTTTAATAATTTTAATGATATCTTTATATTTTATTGATATTATTTTGTCTATTTAGGAAATTCATATAAAGGAAGACTTACAAGTTCAATTCGTTTTCATTATCTTACAAGAATTTTCATATCTTTCTTAATATGATTGTGTTGATTATATTAAAGGTTTCATTTTCACTTAATTTTTTGTGCAATATATTGTTTTTTTACAATTATATGTGTTAACTATGTAAGTATGTCATATTTTAAATTATTTATATTAAATATGTTTATACATTATATCATGCATCGCATGGATAAAAATTATTGTATATATATATACACACTTTTTGTGTTGAGCTAAACTCAAGTCTATTTTAAAATAAAGTATAAATTAAATTTGTGCTTCAATTTTGAGGCTTAAATTTACGTTTTTCCAGCCAAATTTGATTGGGCCAAGCCGGCTATCTACACCTATTATCAAAATAAGGACCTTCTTGTTAGCCCATGCTATGATATGGAGTAATCTCCTTTAGGACCTTTGAAGTAATTTGCATCCTAGAAATGCTTAATGATAAATAAATTGTCAAATTGAGTTTGATTTGACTTAAAGTGAACCGATATTTTCTTACTAAAGAGTTTTAACTTGATCCCACTTCAACCCTTAGGTGGAGTTTGATTTTTGCAATGTTATATTTTTAAAAAAATTATTTTCTTAAAATGAGATTTTTAAGAATAAAATAAATGAAAAAATTAAAAAAAATATGTTTAATTGTCACTTTATTTTTTTTAAAATAATTTATTGTATTACTATCAAATTTTCATTTTCATGTTTAGGTCCTTGTGAGCTACACTAGATTTGGGCCAAGTCACATTTACATCTTTTAATGATAAGCAGCGCACCTTTGTTGGCTCTAGAAGAAATTTGAGTGGAGCGCTTTTCTTCTGGGTTGTTTCGTAGAGGACTTTTTTTTTGAATTTTGAGAATCTGTATTTAAAAATATCAAATTCTTTTATTTGGTAAAAAAATTTATAATATAATTTTCAAGAAACTTCAATTCTTAGTAATAAAATTTTGGGATACATTCTTACAAAAAGAATCTTTATGAAGAGGTAAGAATTGGAGATTCTCATGACAGTAGAAATTCTTCTGTAAAATAAAATGATTAATTTGTCCTTCATTTTTACTCTCCAACTATATCCTATTTTTATCCATCATTCTCCCATCTCATCTACGCAAGAAGAAGGAAACAATTCTCTCATCTACATGGGAATAAGGAAATAGAGCGTGCCAAACTTAGCAACACCTAGCGCCATCACGAGTAGCACCCCCCATCGCGAGTAGAACCTACCACCACAAATAGCACCTACCACCGTGAAGCACCCACCCAGTGCTGCGTACCACCCAGCATCTCAAAGCTCCACCATCTTGTAAGTTCACTGTCCTGTTCCTTTTTCATCCTTTCTACCATGCCTATCTTTGTTATTCTACCCTGCTTTTCTGCATGTGATGCAATGGAGAAGCTTGGCAAATGCGCAGAACATGAACAAGAAAGCAATGTTTTTTGGAATATTATAAATTATATTATTGATAACATGATTATGCCTCTATTAAATTATATTGACATCATTTGTTATGCTTCTATTGAATTATATTGATATAATTTGTTATGGCAATTTGGAAGTAGGCAGAATATGAACAAAGCATTTTTTATTCAATTTTATTAATTATTCATTAATATTATACATTATTTAATATTATTGATAACATTATCATTGAGTTAATGCCTAAAACATGAAAAAAGTTAATGTTAAATTGATTATATTGTTCTTTAAGTCATTTCAAAAAATATTTCTAGGGCAATTTGTTGTAATTTCATAATTAAAAAAAACATGTAAAATTAGCTTAAAATTATAATAAGCTTATGTTGTCACAAATTAGTTTAAAATTATAATAAACATATGTGACACTACTAATATCGTGTTTGTAAATTCTCCTTATATTCATATTGAATATTTTGGTCCTCTTTAAAAGTCTATAATGTTTGTTTCATGATAGATGATGGCACAATTAAACCATGGAAGGAGAAAAAGACTCATCATCATATTAATAATATATATGGAATTGCTTAATCAATTTGTTCTCACTACAAAAAACGCGGATTTTAATGACGGTTTTGACCGTCGTTAAACCCATTCACGACGATTTCAAAACCGTCGTTGAACCCATGTTCTGGCGACGGTTTTGGTCAACCGTGGAAATAACCGTAGTTAAACCTGGTTTAACGACGGTTCTAAAAATTATGGTTAAATTTGGTATAACGGCGGTTAGAAACTGCCGTTAAAAATAACGACGGTTAACTAACCATCGTTAAATATAACGACGGTTTTCTGAAAATCGTCGTTATATTTAACGACGGTTTTTCAAAAATCGTCGTTATATTTAACGACGGTTTACAGAAAACCGTCGTTAAATTAATTATTTTTTTTAATTTAAAAATAATTATTTTTAATTACATAAAATATTATATTCTGTGCTGTTGGGATTAAATTATTTTATTACTAAATATGATGTATAATAACAATTAATTTAAATTTATAATATTTAATTAATTTAGTAATATATATTTTTATTTATTATGTAATAATTAAACATGATGAATTATTTAGTAAATTAAAAAATTATCTTAAAAATTAAATAATATTTAAATGGAAACTAAATAGGTGTAAATAATTGAATTATGTACAAAATATGTACAAAAAAATATTTATTAGTCGTGAATAAAATAAAATTGAATATACAAACTACAAGGACAAAATCATATGTTCGGATCCTGTGGAGGCTGATCACGCTGGTGCCCACTACCATGGTCACTGGGGTCCTGAAAAATAAAAAAAATTTGTTATAATTTTTAATATTTTGAAAGTAAACAAAAATATATCAATAATTTTTATGTATTAAAATATTACCCTGGGCCCGAGACTATGAAGTCCTAAAATTTCTGGTGGCAGCTGACCCTGAAATTTTTGAAGCAAGAACGCCATAGCAGCCTCCATCTGTGCTTGCCGTGCTGCGAGCTCAGCGTCTCGTCGCTGCTGCTCGACGTCCCGCTCATGCATAGCGGTCTTCAGGCGCTCCACTTCACTCTGTAAGTCGTGGTACGACGGCCCAGACTGGGAGCTCGACCCTGACGAACCACGACCGAAGACTTGATTGGGGAAACACCCAACCCAAATTATCGAACGCGGCCGGAGTGCTCCTTAGTCCCAAGAGCTCTCGCAAGCGAATCAGCCGTCGAAAGCTCTTGGGAAGAGCTGTCTTCCTGCTGAATCGAAGCAATTTTCTCCTAATAACAAAAAAAAAATTAAACATTAATTATCTCAATTAAATAATTATCCACGTACGGCAGAAGAAATTTTATTACTTACCGCAACAGCCCGAGTTTCGTCATTGATGTATGATCCGTCAGCTCTTTTATGAGCTGCCGTCCATACATCACCATGAGTCATTGGAACGCCACGCTCAATCTCTTGAAATTTAAAGTAATTAATCAATTTATTATTATATATATGATAGTCATCTCAACATTAAAAAAAAAAAAGATATTTATGGTTATGAACTTATCATCTCTGCCTTTTTTCGCGCAAGGCTCTTCGATCCAGTGGTGTGTGGCATTGTTAGTTGTCTTCTGTTCCGTTTATTCTTCGCAGCCACATCCTAATTATTCACATAGAAAAAATAATTGATCACAAAAAGTTTAAAGTTAAATTTAATAAATATATGAACGTGTGACTTACCCTAGACTTCGCGTCAAGGCGATAGTCTATGAAAGTTGCCCACTGATCAAGTGGGATGCCGGTCGGGACTTCACTCCGCAGCTGATCTCTGGTCTTCGTACCGTCATACGCCAGGCAAAATAAATTGTACCGTGCGGCTCTCCATTTCGCGCCTAGCGACTGCATGATCAGCTTCTTGTGTTGATCTGTCACATTAAAATGCGTCTGCAAATAAAAATTAAAAATTAGTGACATAAATACATGAATGACAAATAAATACAATTAATTTTTAACTTTTGATGTTTCCATACCTGAACGTGGTTTACGAAGACAGTCTCGTCTTCGACTGCTGAGGAATGCTCCTCCAGTCCCTGTAAGAGATCGGGAATAACCGGAAGTTATCCCCGATGGTGCCGAGAAAGACACCGAACAATCCGCCACTATCTCCAATAGGCTGGTGGTTGTCGTTGACCTGGACAACCACCTTGGACCCCTGAGGCAAAGACCAGACGTCGTGGACAGTCAACTGTTTGGATGTCACCTGCCCGGTCCCGTCTGTCATAATGTAGACAATTATATATTAGATTCCAAATACCAAATTATATATACAGGACAAAGTGTACATGTTTACAATACTCACCGACTACATCAACAGTCCAGCTCCTCCTGCGTCTGCGCTCCTGCTCACCGGGCTGATGCTCCTGTTCCTCGACGCCGAAGAGCGCAAAAAAATTGAAGGAATCATCATCGTCCGGTGCCTGAGCGTCTGGTGGGGGGAGTGTGCTGGAGACGGCCTGAGAATCCAGAGAAATGGAGGCAGTGGTAAGGACTGACGACGCCATAGCCTCCGACTCTGCTCCCCAAGAGACAACGGTGTCGAGCTCTGCAGTAGGCTAGCCGCCCTCACTGATCGCCCCGCGGGGCGGGGAAGTCTGAGAACTAGATGCCCCTGCTGTGTAGAGTGATCTAGCCCTCTTCATTGTCACCGCTCCTACCAAATTGAAATTAATAAGATTATTCATTGCATAAAACAAATACAAAATAAACATTGCCTAATAAAAGTTCTGAAAAAAAATAAGTTAGAAAAATAATTATAAGTAGTCTAATCTAAAATATATGTCAATAGGCGGAAACGTCAAAACTAATACCGTAACAAGCTTAAATTAGCTTCTCCTTCTGGAAATAGTCTTTCTAAATTTTGCGCGTGTAACGGATCGCTATCGTATATGAGATTTTCCTCTTCATCGCCCATCTCGTATAAGTCACGAGGTTTCAAATGCGTCACTATACTCCAGTTCTTGTCTAACTCATCTTGTACATAGTACACTTGATGAGCCTCAGATGCCTGGATATATGGCTCGTCATCGTCAATTTCTCCAGTGTGAATCAATCGAGAAAAATCAACTGACGTCACCCCAAACTCGTCAACTGCAATTCCTCTCGATGTGGTTGTGTTAGCCCACATACACTTAAATAATACGACTGTAAACTGGCCATGGTAGTTCAACTCAATAATGTCTAATAGTTTTCCGTAATACGAAACGCCACTAAATTGCATGTTTCTGTCACTACTACTTGCATAACTCCTCGTCCCGAACGTACCGTAAACTCCACTATTTTGAGATGTCATCCCTTGATCTCACTCTAAGGTTCGGAATTTAAATCCATTTACGTTGTAAGCACTGTATCGGCGTGCTCTATCTAGTGTACCAAGTGCAATAAATTTTAAATCGGCACACTGCGATCCTTCATCAGCAATTGCGATCTGAAAAACGAATAAAGGATGAGTTGAAGTCATATTTGACAAACGAATGAAGTGTGAACATTTCCGTAATACTTACACGACGGGAAAACCAGGAGACAAATTCTTTGTGGACTTTTTTATCTATCTCGGTAGATGCCCGCGTCCGACTTCTCAAACTATGATGTACGTAGTCCCTAAATTCCCTGTTGGGTCAACATTGTGTAAACACTTAATGCTACATCAGAACAAAAATTGTATGAAACTTAAGCGAGACTGTGGGTTAACTTACTGTAAGTAAGGATCAACTTCTTTGCAGTTTGTTAAGACATGCCGATGGGCCTGCAATTTTTCTCGAGGAGAAAGTGTGAAATATTTAAATCCACTAGCAGGTCTCCCAATTGGTGGAAACAACCCACTGTCAGCCATCCCAACATCGGGTCGATCATCCACACGAGGAGGACGATTGAAGACAGTGGAAACACCATCTATGTACCTGGAACAGAATAATAAAACTTCTCCTGCGACATACGACTCTGCTATTGAGCCTTCTGGCCTTGCTCTATTCCGCACGAAAGATTTAAGTTTGCCCAAGTATCTATACAATATAGAATAAATGAATAAAAGTGGATTAACAATAACGCAAGAAATTTGAATTATGTGTCTTTAATGTTTTACCTTTCGATGGGATACATCCATCGATATTGAACTGGTCCTCCTAACTTCGCTTCCATGGTCAAATGTACAGTCAAGTGCACCATGACTGTAAAGAAAGATGGCGGAAATAACATTTCAAGATGGCACAGCGTTAAAATGATTCGATCTTGAAGTTGATCAAGTTCATTAACGTTCAAAACTCTAGAACAAAGTTGTCGAAAAAATGAACATAACTAGATCAAAACGGCAAATACCGTCTTCGGAAGTGTCTTCCTTATGGCTAACGGTAACAGTTGTTCCATAAGGATGTGACAGTTGTGACTTTTTAGTCCGACGATCTTACGCTGTCTTACGTCAATACATCTGGAGATATTACTTGAATAACCGTCAGGTACTGATATATTCTTAAGGGTTTTGAGAAATACTTCATTGCCTGCATTTGTCAATGTGAACACAGCAGGTGCATATTTACCGTCATCATCTGGCCACAGCTCAGACCTCACACCTAGTTCTTTTAAGTCTTTTCGCGCATTTAAGTGATCCTTTGAACGGTCAGAGTCATTAAGTAAAGTGTAAATGATGTTGTCGCAGACATTTTTCTCAATATGCATGACGTCAAGATTATGACGTAGCATATTATTCATCCAATACGGAAGTTTGAAAAATATACTTTTCTTGCGCCATTGTTGAGTTCCAACATCAACCGAACCCTGACCTCGGGAACGCCGTTGTTGAGTCCCAATATCAGCGTCCACATTTTTCCCGAACACAACTTCAATATCATTGATTTGTCTTAAAATGTCAACGCCACTCAGTTGTGGAGGAGGGTTTCGTCTTTCTTCTTTTCCGTCAAACCTATTGCGGGCCATCCTAAATTTATGACCCGGAGATAGAAAGCGACGGTGTCCCATAAAACACCACTTCCGACCGTGAGGGAGACGGACTGGAGTAGAGTCAAAGTTATAGTATGGACATGCTAATCCAGTATAAGTATTCCAGCCTGATAAACATCCAAGACCAGGAAAATCACTGATTGTCCACAAAAGAGCTGCATGCATATTGAACATTTCTTTGCTAAAGGCATCGTAGGTCTTAACACCTTCAACCCACAACTCCTTCAACTCTTCAATTAGTGGTTGTAAAAATACATCTATATCATTTCCTGGTGCTTTTCTCCCTGGAATTATCATTGACAACATGAATGAACTTTGTTTCATAGACATCCAAGGAGGAAGATTATACGGAATCAGCACAACTGGCCATATATTGTAACTGGTAGATAAGTTTCCGAATGGATTGAAACCATCCGTTGCAAGACCCAAACGAACATTTCTCGGATCTGATGCAAATTGAGGATTGAGAAGATCAAATCTCTTCCATGCCTTGGAATCCTTTGGGTGCCTCATGGCGCCGTCAGAAATTCTGTCTTGAGCATGCTATCTCATAGATTCAGCAGTTTTGGATGACATGAACAACATCTGCAATCTTGGCTTGAGTGGAAAGTATCTTAGAATTTTATTAGGCACCTTCTTTCGCTTCTCCCCCTTCTGTTTCGGTTTCCACCTTGATGCGGAGCACTTTGTACAAGTTTCTCTATTTTCATGCTCACCCTAGTATAACATACAATCATTCTGACATGCATGAATTTTTTTGTAGTTCAACCCCAACTTATTAATGACTTTTTTGGCCTCGTAAAATGAAGCCGAAATCTTGGCATCTGAAAATGCGTCGACAAGCAACTCAAGAACCATCGACATTGCTTTGTCGCTTAACCCACACAAACACTTAATGTGATACAACTTCACCAAGAAAGACAATTTAGAATACTTTTCACACCCTTTGTAGAGTGGTTGTTGACCATCTTCCAGTAATTCAAAAAAATCTTTGACACTATCATCCATCTTTCCTGCTGACTGTGAAACTGGCATATCCACAGAATCGATGCTCTCATTTTTGGGGTGAATCCCGAATGCATCACGGACAATGTTCTGCACAGGGTCATCTCGAACTATGGGCTCGGAGATCTCAATTGGCATTATAGCATGTCCTACAGCAGGTTCTTTTGAGATCATTTCACCGTGCAAACTCCAAAAATTGTATCCCTCCGGAAATGGTTTGACGATCAAGTGTTGACGTACAACCTCGATTAGTTGCCATTTCTTGAATCTACATTTGGGGCATGGGCATATTATTCTACCTTCTACTCCAGAGTTGGCATTTGCGAATTCTAGAAATTTGTCTAAACCATTAAGGTACTCTGTTGATTGTCGAGATTTATTCATCCAAGATTTATCCATAGCTGAAACAATTTTGAAGAGGATTAAAATGATTTACATGTAAAAAATGTTTAACAAACTTGATTGTAGTTGACATTTAATGATAATTAGAGGAAATTAGTTGAAACAATTCTACCTTTTACTCTAGACTTGGATAAAAAATATGCGTCACTTGTACTTGTCCGCTATAAATAGCGAATCCTTATCCAAAAAATATTAACAAATATAAATAAGAGAGTGATAATTAGAGGAAAAAGATACCTATTTGACTTTAACAAATGTATAATGTACGAAATTTATAGATTTCTTTAACAAGACTTGTCGCACCTTATTAAAGTGAGATAAATGATGTCTCCGCCTTGCATAATATGAAATAAAACACTTGAAATAATATATCTACGAATCTAAGAACAAAAATTCTAACTTTTGAAATAGTGTCATTGATACAGCCTTTTGATCATGTGCTGATTTTATTTGATTCTCCTAATGTCATCAATATAAAAGATGAGTTTCATGATCGAATCTATACGATTCTTAACTTTTTGGGAAGGTCAGTCACTAGCAGCAAGAAATAGAGTTATGAGTTTATGTCTGCCACAAGGATTTCAATTATACTATTTGTAGGATAAAGTTTCTAACGAACTCATATAGGGTATTTGTAATAACCCTCAACTAATAAAACCTTTGAAGGTTAAGTATAAATCATTGGAAACAAAGAAAGTTGAGAACAATGTAAAATTTTAGAGCGTTTTCGACCTTTTCTTCTGACCTTTCGTCACTCATATAATCATAACTCTCTCATATGAAATCTAAATTAAGTAATTCTAATTTCTAATGAAAGATAAGACATATATCTATATCTTTGATGTTGGGAACTTTTTCAAATTCCGTGAATATCATAGTGAGACGAGGCAAAACCCGAAGTGTAGTGTGGTCTGGACCTTTGCTCACTATTTTATGCATAACTCCTTCATATGAACTCCAAATTAGGTGATTCAAGTGGCTATGGAAAGCTAAGAGAAAGGGCTACAACTTTCATGTTGGACATTTTGTCAAATTCGGCGAAATGGATTTCGCCGCGGCGAGAATAAGTTCGCCGCGGCGAGAATGATGCAGTATTTTTCCCGAGAGTGAGGTTTTCTGGTTTCGAGCTCGCCGCGGCGAAAATATACTCGCCGCCGGCGAAAATCGCGCACCAGCAATCTCGCCGCGGCGAGAATGAGCTCGCCGGCGGCGAAATTCGTCAGAGAGGCATTTTTTTGCGGTCCCCCCTCCTTTTTCCTTCATTTCTTCCATTGCTGAAGCTTTCTCTCTCTCTCTAAAATTTTTCTCAAACTTCTCTCTAAGATATCTCATCATCCAGACGTCCGATTTGAGCAAGTAAGGTACCGTTGGACTCGTGGGAAGAAGAGCTACAAATCCCACCGATCAATTTCGCCGAAAAGTCGCCGGATTGTCGCCGGAAAATCGCATGAATAGTAACCTCCAAGGTAAAACTCCGTTTAATCGCGTTTTAGGCTCCGTTTTTACCGAATTTCTTTCCATAGATAGTCTTAGAATTAGTTTCTATACAACATATAGGGTTTTTAGGTTTCGGCATGAATAGTGTTCCGGCGAGTGAATAGTATTTTCCGGCGTGAATAGTGACTTTTAGAGTTTTCTAATTTTCATGTTATGGCTATGTTTTCTAGGTTGTTGAGCCATCACGAGGTGAAATTCTCGTTGTTGGACTCCTAGTAAGGTGAGTGGGTTTTTCATACTATAGCGAATGTTTTAGGAATTTGATTTATAATTCTCTCGTATGATTTTAACTAGTTGGAATGTATGTTAAATTGTTTTACCGCTTTGAAAACCAATATGTTCCAACCATGTTAGAAATTGTAAATTTCAATCCTAGTTGAACCCTAGGTATGCAGGGCAAGCATCTAGACTATTAATTCTCCATTTGAGCTAGATTTATAGAAATGTGAACTTAGTCATAGAAATGAACTAAGTTAGCCATGAAATGATTTAATGCATGATGAGCATCTATGTGACGTCTATGGACGATCTATGTTTAAAAGGGAAAATTTATGATTGTAAAGGTCTCCATGGGAATTCATGGATGAGATATATTTTAGAATAGAGTTTTATGCATGAAAAGAGCTAGATGGAGAATTATAGCTTTATTGTAAAGTTATTGAAATGTTTTACTTTAAACTCTTTGAATAGCATATTTCAAATGTTTTCTATTGGAGGGACCCTTTTAGATCACTGTTAGCTAGCCGCAGGTAGTGCTAGTCCTGGTGCACCTTGATCATGTTACGGCTTCGGCCTAGGATATTGTGACGGGCATATGACTGCCTAAGACATAAAATTTAGGGTGGACTTATGTCTACGCCTACAGTGATTACCCTACCCTTGCTGTGTGCTTGGGGAAGATGATAGATCTGTTAGGAAAGACCTCCAATAAACTGATGCATTTTTCTTAAAGATTAAATATTTCTAAACAAGCTCATTCATCATTGTTATTGCATAAATATCTTCATTTATTACTTACCATGCATAATTGATTTGCTTACGGTTATTGATTTAATCCTGTTTTATCTTTTGAATATACATTTGAACTGTTTAGCATTCTTTCAATAAATTATGGTTAAATGCCTAATGTTTCTATTGTTATCTTTATATTTGGATTTCAATTATTAAACCCATTGCGAAACACTCGTGCTTGGTTTGCCCTGTTTCAGTTATAGTATGATTTACTCATTCACTGAGATGTGGTAATCTCACCCCTCTTTTGTTTCCTCCCCACAGATAGTCAAAGAGACTTTGATCCAGCTACAGCTTCGTAGGAGGCTGAAGATAGTGTTGGTGAGCCCCAGTTTGGGCAAGGCTCTTTTGTACTGTTTGTTTAGTTTAGTTATGTCTAGAGTATCTCCATGAACATACAGGCAGGATCCTCGCTTCTTGCGTATTTTGATGTGTTGTTTGGAAAAATGATTTTATGTTTTACAACAATGTTGGTATTATGAGGCCTTGGGCCAAGTTGAATCACATGAATATTATGAGGCCATAAGCCAAGTTGAATCAGAATGTTGGATTCATGAGATATCATGAGATATGTATATATACATATATACAGTATTTTCTGATATTGGATGTGGCATATGTGGTCAGTTATATTTATTATGTACTCTGGATTGTGTGCTGGATGTTTGTGCATGCTATGTGTTAGGCTTGCGGCTAGGGGGAAACCCTTATGCCGTGCCGGTCATGTGTTCCATCATTTGGGGCCGTGACAGTATTGAAGTTTCAATCCCCTATACGAAAGAGTAAAAGTAGTGGCCATATCCGTCGCCATATATTGAAGAATAATTCCACACAATTACATCTAAGAGATTGTAACTTGTTTAACAGAGAATCTAGTCTAAAAACATAGCGCACTAAAACTGACTGTATTCATATTTTTTCTTAAATTATGGTATATTATATTTGCTTTCAAATTTTAAAAACTACGTGTATTTTTAAATCAGTGTTTTAATTCTTTCAAACCAATTCCTAAAACTAATTCCATCTAATTTACTAACATTTATTACTTTGCCTCAACGATTGAACAAATATTTTAATATTTTACAAACAACTGGAATAAAAATTGACTATTACTAATTTATGTATTTTATTTAAACACAAACTTTATCAATGTAATAACTATTTTTTATTCATTTACATCAATTTTAATTATATTTCTTAAACACAAAATAATTTATATTTAAAACAAACTTCAGTATGATTTTATACTAAATTGATAATATTATATATATTTGTTAAAACATACGTATATTTTTAAAGTTGTGTCACAATTATACAAAATATTTTTTAATACTTTGTCTGTCTATTTATTAAAATTCATTATTTTACTTCAATTAATCTACTAAATTATGCCATTATATATATTTGTTTTTATTTTTTAAAACTTACTTGTAATTTTTTTCTTTACAAATACTATTTTTAACTAAGTATGTTTAATTATTTTTTTCATATTATTCTATCAATACCGTTATTTTCTGTTTTTATAAAGTATTTCTAATATTAGATACAAATATTTTACTTAAAAAAATTAAGCTTAATAATTCAGTTTATTAAGAAAGACATTACGTCTTACATATTTTTTCGGATATGGTATATTACAATGTTAAATATCATAAACATTGTAACAGTACAAAAATCTTAGGATTTACTCATATATGTACATCACAATGATAAATATATTTCTACAATAAATATTAAATACAAAAAATATCTAATACTATCGCATTTTAACATACACTTATTTAAAATAAATAAAAAATTACATTACATACCTTCAATTTGACTACAAACAAAGAAGAGACAAAATTCGAAATTAAACTCGAAGTGTCATCACAAAATCTACAAAAAAAAACATAAAAAATAATATAAGAAATTATTTAAAACAAAAAACATAAAAAAAATAAATGAAATTATAAAATTAAAAGACATACCTTCACAAAAATAAAAACTCAGCGCCAATACTCACAAATCACAAATAACACTCTCAAAAAATATCGCATGTGAGAAAAGTGAATTTAAAATTGTTCGTAAGAGAAATGAACTGGGGCAACGTAAATATAGGAAGGCGCTGGATTTAGCGACGATTTTCAAACCGTCGCCAAACCAGTAAAAACTGTCGCTAAATGGGTTTAACGACGGTTTTTACATAAACCGTCGTTAATTTTTGCGCTTCCCGAGTAACGGTTGGAATTCCAAACGTTAGAAGGCTTAACGACGGTTTATGTATAACCTTCGTTATTTAACGACGGTTTATGAATAACCGTCGTCATATAACGACGGTTATTCATAACCGTCGTCATATACCGACGGTTTTTCCAAAACCATCGTTATACTCTTTGATTTAACGACGGTTGTATAACCGTCTCAAAATCAGGTTTTAGCTACAGTTATTGTTGACCGTCGTAAAACCTCCGTCGCCATTCCCCGCGTTTTTTGTAGTGTCTTCTCATGATGAACATGTGTTTTCTATTATTAGTTTATCGTTTAAGAAGAACTAAAAAATGTGTAGCTTGGGATCATTATAGTAAGATCATGGTTAGAAATGTCAATTTCGAACGGATAGTTTGCATTAGTGATATTGTTTGTATTGAAAATACAAGAATGGATAAGAGATGCTTTTATATATTGTGTGACTCATTGAAAACTATAGGGATGCTTGTACCAACTAAGAATATGAGTGAGAAGGGAAAGTTGTAATATTTTTATATATTTTAACTCATGATATTAAAAATAGAGTAATTAAAAAACAATTCATGAGGTTTAGTAAAACAAAAAGTTAACAATTCAACAAAGTTTTGCATGTTGTGTTGAAATGTTATATAGTTTTATTCAAACAATCTGAACCTATACCTCAAAATTTTACTGATGAATGTTGGAAATGGTTCAAGTTAATGTTACAAGTAAATATAAAAAGATAAGTATTATCATTTTATTAATTGAGAAATAAAAGTTAATCCCACACTTTTTTTTTCTCAATCAATAGAATTTTCTAGGAGCTCTCAATGGAACATAAATAAAGCTAAATGTCTTACAATCTAATAAGACTAAATATCAGACCAAAAATGGTGAGAAAGCGACAAATATGTTAAAATTTTATTCTCAAGATTTAGAATTTATCTATGTTTTAACTAAATGGAAAAGATCAGTCACAAATTTTAGGGTTCTCAAATATGCTATATATCATAGAAATGAATTAAAGGTGCCAAAAGATACTTTAATTTACTTTGGAGTGTCATATTTTTAGGTTGGTGCTTTTTAGATTCACTTTAATAACTTTTTCTTTAACAAATTATCATCATTCTTTTTTACGGTACTATTATTTATGTGATACTAGATATATGAATGGCAAAAGGTTCCTTACACCTTATAAGGGGCAAATATATCATCTTAATGAATAGAGATAGAAGGCACAACCTACAAGTTTACAACACCATAAGAGTTGTTCAACATGAAATATTCTTTTACTAGGAATGTCATTGAAAGATGTTTTGACTTGTTAAAAGGGAATTGGAGATCTTTAAGGATCAAATCATTTTATCTTGTTAAAACACAATGTAGGATAATTATTGCTTTTTGCTTGCTTTATAATCACATTAGAAGGGAAATGGCAGTGGACCCTTTAGAACAACACTTGATGGACATGGAAGAACAAGATGTTCTGCAAGGTGATATGATAACTCATGTAGAGACATCCGATGCTTAGACAGATTGAAAAGATGAGCTTGCTCAAAAAATGTTCAATATATGGAGAAGACAACATTGAAATCGTTTGGGCATCATTAAAAAAAAATTTCCTCCATTTATGTTACTTGTAATGATGGATATTTTAAATTTTGTCCTTTTATTATGTTGTAATAAACTAGATATTGACTATTTTTATCACATTCTTAGTTGTGTTATAATATTATTACTAACCATTTAATTATATGCTTTTAATTATTTGATATTATTTGTGTTCTACATATTATTTTTTCTATCACTAGATGGAAGAATCTAAAGTGAAACATAATCAACGTCAATAGACTTCTGAAGAAGATGCAATCTTTGTTGATTGTTTAGTTGAATATGGGATAGTTTAAAGAGGAGACAATGGTTTCAAACTTGGATTTCAAAGCATCTAGAGAAGATAAATGCTACAAAAAAATGTCTGACTGTAATTTGTAATATTCCCCTTATATAAAGTCAAGGGTTAAACAACTTAAAAAATATTATAATGCAATATGTGAAATGATGGGGCTTAGGAGTGATTGTGAATTTGGTTGGAATGATAAGGATAAAATAATTGTAGTTGATGAGGAAATATATAAATAGTGGGTAAATGTAACATATGATATTTTTATGTCTATTCAATTATAATTTTATGTAATTTTATTTTTCAATTGATATATATATATATATATATATATATATATATATATTATAATTGTTCTTGGCAGACCCATCCTAATACTAAAAGGGCTTTACAATAAGTCATTTTCTTACTTTGTTGTACTTGATCATGTTTTAGCAAAAATAAAACCAATGTAGAAAATGCAAAAGACCCTGCTATTGCTGTGGAAGCAATGGACAAAGAAAGTTTTATAGATGCTGATGTTGAAACTGAAATATACATCAGAGAAGAAGTTGATGAAGTGGTTGAGTCTGTTGTTGAAATTTAAGCAACCATTAATATTGGATAAGGTAGTGGGTCAAATATTAATAAGAAAGACTAAAAAAGAGATCGAGAAAGTTCATTAATTGAAATAGTGGCTGATAGTATTGTTAAATGTAGTACTTTATATGAAAAATGTACTAGTACTATTGAAACTTTGACTTTATATTTAAAAGATGAATATAATAAAGTCAATAAAAAGATATTAGTTTATCAAGAGTTAAAAAATATTAAAGGATTAAATACTCTACATAGGATTAAAGTTGGGTGTATAATAAGTAAGGATTGTTATAAAACTAACATTTTCTTGCAAATGGAACTTAAAAAAAAATTGCTACTGAATGGTATATTGGCAAGAAATTAGATTTGAGAAGGTAATTTTTTTCTTTCATATTTTACTAACATGATTCAATTTGTTGCAATGTTGATCAAAAAGCTTATGTCATCAATGTTAAATTAAGGAGATAGTGCTATTTTGAATTTTCACATCTTGTTGAAATAATTTTTTGTATATAACTATTTTGTACAAATTATTATACTTGAAGTATTAACAGTATATAATATAGATGTTATTTCTCATTTTATAATATAGTACTATCATGTAATTATATATGCAACAATGTATATTTTTTAAACTTTACACATCTTTTATCATAGAGGAGTCACTTTTATTATTTTGGGAGGACAACTATAGTTATTTTTTTAATTTATTTTATTCTTTTAACATTTTATTCTTTATTAAAAAAACAAAACAAAAAAGAGATAAGAGATATTTTTGAAAAACTACCAAAAATTTTCAAAAAATTTAAGTATAATTAAATAGAAAAATAAAAGATTCTCAAAAAATATTACGTAAAATTTTTTTATTCATTTCAAATATCAATTAAATATATTTTATATATTTCTAAAGATTATCATTCGCATCAATAATAATTTTAATAAATATAATTCTTCCCAATAAAAATTTTATTGTATAATAAACACCTTCTTAGAGGCAAGGAGCTTAAGGGCACTTAAACCCAGTTTGGGTATACAGTTTATTTAAACACTTATATAAAAAGGCTTTATGTAAAAAATACTTATAGAAGAAGACATTTTAAATTAAGTTATTTAGCATTTAGATACATAATTAAAAAAATGTTTTTAAAATTTATAAACTTTTTTAAAAATATTTAGATATAGTTTTGATGGAAGGAGAGAGGTGAATGATATAGTTTTGATGAAATTTTAATTTGTAAAAGTATAAAATAACTTTCTAGTAATGTGAATTTGAATTTTTATAGAATTTTTTTTTAATAAATTTAAAAAACTGACTTATAAAATAAGTTAAAATTAATTTATTAAAAATTGATAAGTTATTTATTTAAAATTTATACAAATATTATTTTTTTTAATATAAAAACACTTATATTAATAAATAAATTTTAATAAATTATGTTATCCAATCCGAGCGGATATTTAGCTCATAAGTTTTGCTCATTTTATCGGTGTTTGGCCAACACTTGGTGTGAATTGGTTGGCTCAAGGTAAAGGCCATCGTGGATCGCTTTCTTGAAGAGCATTTTCATAGCTAATTACTTATTTTATTGGGTTAGTATGTCCTAATGTCCTATTAATAGAGCAATCACGGCCTATGGAGGAAGCTGCAGAGTTAAACCAGTTTGAAATTTTCGCCCAACATGGGTATAAATTTTTTTTTAAATGATTATAATTTATAGATAAATAATATATAGAGTAACTTTTTTTATTGATTAATATATTTGTTATACAATTTTTTTTATTTCAAAATTATATACAAATATTTTTTAAAATAAAAAATTTTACACTTTTCTAATAGGTTTATTATATTATATTTTTTTATTATAAAAATATATAACAATTTATTTTAAAAATATATATTAAAACTTAATTCAAATGTCTCAAATTTTTTACAAAAGAGAAATAAATAATAAAATAAAATAAAATAATACTCTCACAATTTTTTTTATTTAATATTCTTTATTATTAATTATTTCTTTTCAAAATAATTGTGAAGTGATTTAAACTATTAAAATAACAATTTTGTTAGTATAGAAACTTAATTAAAATTTGAGAAGAAATATTTTTTTTGAGAGAGTGATATTTTATTTATTTATTTATTATTATTATTTTTCTTTCATAAAAGTATTTAAAATATTTAGGTTAAGTTGTAATATATTTTTTTATTTTTTTTTAAATTATATATATTTTTATAATAGAGAGCATAATTGTGTAATAAAGACATTAATCAAGAGAGGAATGAGTCTTTTACTCTTATTTTTAAGAAAAAATTGTATATATTTTTTTAATAAAGAAAAAATTGTGTAATAAAAAAAATGTATTTTACTTTTATTTTAAAAGAATACTTGTATATATTTTTATAATAAATGAGAGAATTGTATAATAAAGTATCAATGAAAGAGAGTAATTTATTCTAATATATATTATGTTTGACTAAAATTTATAAAAAAATAGCCTGCATTGGACTAGGAAGAATGATTATAATAGGGGAGGACGTGAAAATGAATGCCTAAATATGAGGACAATACGACGAATTATACTTTTTTTTATGTCACACGACTGTCATATATTTGTAATTAATTATTTTTTATCTATTTTTTTCTTCACGCATACATCATATGACATGAATATCAAAATTCCAAGATGATGAAGAACAATGTTTTAATTCGCCCCCATGACACAGTTTGTCAAAGGTGGCCCGAGTTTTTTTCTCGCTGCCAAAGCAAAACCTCCAACGTGTTAGAAAAATGAACTCGTCTTGTGAAATAGCGACAACGTCTTTTCTTCAGGATCCAAGAAAAAACTGGCTAGTGAGTCGGTGGACTTCTGCTCTTTATTGATAGAATCTTGTAAGGAATCCAAAACATTCATTGCTACGGTTTTGACATTTAAGCATAATTTATGGGCGTTGTTGCTAATTTTCTTTCCATAGTTGTTTCTCCTTTTTTTCAAAAAAAAAATATTTGCTTTTAACAAACAGTTATCCTAACATCGTAGTGGGAGAAATAAGCCAGACAATAATAGCCTTCAACTTAAATAGATTAGAAATTTTTTTATTTTCACACCTTTTATTACACTCATTTTACAACTTAGCTTTCCGCCATTGGTAACGTAAACAAATCAAAGTGATTAGTGATGAATGATAAATAATAACAAATAAAAATAAAGTTACATGTAAGAGGGCTGAAGTTGTGGAATAGGCGTGAAAATAACATAGTGCATTAGAATTTAGATCAAGAATATTATATTAGGCTTAGACCTATACTGCTGCCTATTATAGACTAAAAATGAGGCCTGACTTAGCTAACTGGAAGAGCAAACTCTTGTGCTTTCCCCAACAAAAGGGGTTGAAGGGGCCTGTGAAGATTAATTGGAGCAGGAAAATGAAAAGAAAAACAGAAAAAGAAAGGGCAGGAAATAATACCCATACGAACTCAGACTAGCAAGGAAAAGAAAAGACTACACTCAAAAGTTCCAAGGAAATAACAAAATCAAGTCAAGCAGATAGCTTATCAAGCACAACAAGAAAAATTGGCCCGACTTTGCTTTGATCCTGCCCCATTAACCAGGCTAACTCGATTCACAGATAGTTCAGCTTTATAAGAATCAGAGTTTAAGACTTTTCTGCTAATGTTGTTGTAAATTTCCCGAATAACCATCTCGAAAGCTGTTTGGACATTAGTAGAATCCAGTGCAGATGTCTCCATAAAGAACAAGCCTTCTGCCTCTGCAAGGTTTTTGCCCTCCTCTATGCTCACCTCTCTGATATTCTCCAAATCACACTTATTCCCCACCAACATCCTTGCTACAGTGGTATCACAATGAACTGCAGGATCATTTATCCAAAAATTAAAATCTTCACCATAAGAATAAATTATGTGAAAATCAAATCTCTGATATAATATTTCAAGTCATATAACTGACAATATGGCAAGGCAAACCATGCAGTCTTAAAAGGAAGTTTTCTCTTAAACATTTTTTACTTACTCTACCAGCAGATTTAAACTGCCCCGCATGTGCTGTTCAATTATAGCATATAATAAAATTAAGCAATGAAAGCATTGGAATCATGCAAGATATGAAGCCCTTATAAGTTCATAGATCCAACACTGTGTGAGGTTCTGACAGATGTGTCATTAACTCCAGCAGATTTAAAAAGAATTTCAGTCAACAAGAAACTTGTAAATAAAATAAAATAAAAAAGCCTCAGGACAAATGCCAGATAAAATATAAATAGTGATCATGAAATGAAAGGTTATTTAACTGCAAAAAGATTCTTGGGTATACTTAGTCTAAACCAATAAAGAGTAGCCATGTGGACATGTTAGATAGGATTTCATTGGGGCCGACCTCTGAAACATCCACATGACTATTCTTGCCTATCCGTAATCTCTCAATGTTCAGACAACAGTCATGATGCTAAAAGCATTCAACCATGCAAAAGAATTCATCTTATTACAAAGAACCTTGTGAGTTCTCTAGAAAGAGTAAGCATGATAAAAAGCATCGAGGACACCAAACAAATCTGTCATCCGCGGCTGCCATGATGACAGTTAAGCAATGGGTCGTGATGATTCAAGGGATCCTTGCAACTTTGTACAAGCACAATCAGGGTCATGTGGTGGCCTAATTTAATAATATTTTATATGTCATAAGAATCACAAACATATATAATTACGGAACAGTCTGAGTCGTCCCTTATTGCCAAAGTAAACTTCATCCAAGATGATAGTTTGTCTCAATGAGTTGCATAACTTAGTTATAAATAGGGAAAATTCCACCTTCCAGTTTTAAAAACAAACTATCCTGCTTCAAATTCCTGTCGCCTCGATATAATTAAAAAAAACTTTAAAAGTGCCACCAAACCAATCCATTATCCATGTAGATGGCAAGGATAGCATCTCTAGCACTTTATTTATCCATTCAGAGCAGCACCATCAACCAGTTTGAATATGTTTCCAAATTGTAATTTTTTGAACTTTTGTTTTTTCATAGTTCACATCCACACCCTGTCCCCACAAAAGATCTTTCTTTTCAGACCATACATAGCCATTTGGTTAAAATTCCTGTATTTAAGACACTCAAGTTATCATTCTTAATTCATTCACGTGAAAATGAAAGCGAAGCCAAATAGTCTTCAAATTTCTAATTCCATTAACTTAAGTATTTATAATATTCTTTCCCAGTAAAGGCAGAAATAACAAACAGCAAAGCAAGTGCCAACTGTAAGTTACAGAGCTAAACTACTTTGCTATCAGGAATTGCAGAGACATAATACAAAGATGGAATCCCAATTCTGATTTAACTAATTTTGTTTCCTGCTTTTTCTAACCTTGCGCTCCACTGCAAAACAAATATTCGCCTTAGCAAACATATAATTAAAAAAGAAGAAGCAAAAACTAAAATAAGCCCAGATTCACAAATCAATTACTCAACGTCATGAAAACAAAAGGAGAGAAAAAGGGCACGCTTGCTTTCCCTTTCAAGACGATCCGAAGCAAGAAAACTGGTAAAAAGCAAACAAAGAGCTGAGGGTAACATACTAGCAAGCTCCTCGAGCCATCTCTTGACGCTATCAAAAGTGGTCCTCCTACTGATATCGTAAACTATGAGAGCTCCAACAGCGCCCCTATAGTAAGCAGAAGTTACAGCCCTGAATCGCTCTTGGCCAGCAGTATCCCAGATCTGGGCCTTCACTTCTTTGCCATCAATTTCCACGACCTGGGTCTGGAACTCAACCCCAATTGTAGCCTTGGAGTTAGTATCAAACTCGTTGCGAGCAAAGCGAGAAAGCAAATTGGACTTGCCAACTGCAGAGTCCCCAATGAGAACAATCTTGAACAAATACTCCTCACCCACTTCCTCATTGTCCTCCATTGCTGCAAATTTCCAACCTTTTCAAACTTACGAGCAGATTCTGCAAAATGAAAAATATGGGATTGAGAATCGTATATATCCCATTCACGCAGGAAGAGTATGGGGAGGGATAGTGTGTGAACCGCAAGGAGGGTTAGCTTCAGGCACGAAGCGTGATTGGCGGGGTTTATCGTGAATAAGGCGAATTTTTTAGCACTCCGTGTCTAATAGACACGGTCTATTTGACTAACTTTTTAATCAAGACATTGACTTTTTTGAGGAACTTTTGGGAGAAAGATAGAATAAAATTTTCGAGTACAAGTATGTAGTAATTATTGGCATTTTATAATAATAAAAGCTATAATATTTTGGAAAAGCATCCTACCCATTGTTATTTATAAAAAAAATTGAAATTTCTAAAAATTATATTAAACATAAATGTTTAATTTTCAATATAAAAATATGAAAAAATAACATTTCTAAAATAAATGTTATATTTAAATCCTTGATTAATAACACTTTTGCTTCTGTTCAATTATATGAGCATGGCATAAAGAATTTTTTTTTCTGATTATGGTTTATGAAAATTTAAATTTAATTAAATACAAAATTTATAACTTATGAATAAAAAAAATTTCCCAAACATTACATTAGATTCAACAAAAACTTTAGATATTATATCAATTTATGAATTGTAGATTGGATAAAATAGAAGTTAGGCTACATATTTGAATTACATCAAAGCTATTTAACTTTCATCTATGAACTTTAATTAAAATATATACTATATTTTTATTAAAGAAAACAAAAATTATAAATATAATACCATTTGATTTTATTGGTAGATAGGGAAGTGATTTCTTCGTACCCACCTAAGAATTTGACAGGTAAGGTTTCAAAAAAGTACATTTTTAGATTATATTTGTGTGTTTTTAAACAAGTTTTTTATTATATTGTTCTTATATTCATTTTATGTATAACGGTAGCTTTTCTTAATAAACTTTTCCTAAAGTGTAAGTTATAATGCTTTGCTTACAGTTTTTACGCACTAAACTTTGCAAAATAAACTTCTTGAAATTATAACACAATGTTCATTTGACTCAAGGGACTAATATGTTTATAAAGTCAAGCATGACGTATCCGTAAATGTATTATATTAAATTTTATTATTAATTTTTAAATCAAATAATCATAATATTTTTTATTGTAAATTTTTAAAGTTTAAAATAGTTAATCAAACTGAAAAAAATAAATTGATTGAGATATGTTCGATCTGATTTAAAAACTGCCTATCTGCAGTATTAAAAAAAATTATACAGTATCCTTTTTTTTTGTTCAAAAAATAAATAAAAAATTGAAATTATTTAGAGAGAGAAACGTGAAATTGGAACAAAAGATGAAGGGGACTTTACTTTTGGAAATATGGAACATATAAAATTAATTTTTTATTTTTCCGTGTATTTTTAATCTTTATAAATTCAACAGTCTAGATATGAATATCTTTTCTTCAATAACGAGTGGATTACATGATTCATTTATTTTGTTGCTATAGATTCTAATATTTTGGTGATTAATTTAATGTAGAAGAGTGGGAACGTGCTGCCCCGCCATGATGAACTTAGTAATATAGTTGTTGGCAAATATTTAATAAAAGTAAGGTTTTTATAAAATGAAAAAGAAAAGGAATTTATTTGCATAGGGGTAGTTGATGGCCAAATAGCCGATGGAATTTAAAGGGCTTAATGGCCTTATAAACCACATTTATATGGCCAACGGCCCTTATCATGGCCTGCCATGGAAACTCATAAAAGCTTCTTTATATATATATTGTGATTTTCACATATTTTAACGGCCCTTATCATGGCCTGCCATGGAAACTCATAAAAGTTTCTTTATATATATATATATATATATATATATATATATATATATATATATATATATGTATATATATATATATATGTATATATATATATATGTATATGTATATATATATATGTATACATATATATATACATATATATATATATATATGTATATATATATGTATACATATATATATATACATATACATATATATATATACATATGTATACATATATACATATATATATATATACATATATATAATATGTATACATATATATATATATGTATACATATGTATATACATATATATATATACATATATATATATATCTATATATATATATATATATATATATATATATATCTATATATATATATATATATATATATATATGTATGTATATATATATATGTATATATAGATATATATATATACATACATATGTATACATATATGTATATGTATACATATGTATACATATATATATGTATACACATATATGTATATGTATACATATGTATACATATGTATACATATATATATGTATACACATATATGCATATGTATACATATGTATACATATACATATGTATACATATATATATGTATACATATATGTATATATATATATATCTATATATATACATATGTATACATATATATATGTATACATATGTATACATATGTATACATATACATATATGTATACATATGTATACATATACATATATGTATACATATATATATGTATATGTATACATATATGTATATGTATATACATATATACATACATATATATATATATGTATATACATATAGATATGTATATACATATATATACATATATACATATGTATATACATATACATATGTATATACATATAGATATGTACATATATACATATGTATATACATATACATATGTATATACATATAGATATGTATATACATATCTATATGTATATACATATGTATATATATATATGTATGTATGTATATATGTATAATCTTTCTATTAGTTTGGCACATATGGTTCTATTTTCAAATAAACTTTTCATTAAACTATACTTTGTGATTTTCACATAATTTAATTTGTATCTCAAAACTATAAACTATATATCATCTATATTATTATAATGGTTCCTATCCTCTTTAGTTTCTTTGAAGTATTCTTTTTATATTTTTAATTATAAAAAAGTATTGGGTGGTAGTTAATAGTTTGTAACAACTATTTTTTTATTATTTAAATTTTTTTGAAGATAATATTGTGTGTGTGTGTGTGTGTCTATATATATATATATATATATATATATATATATATATATATATATATATATATATATATATAATATTAATTAATTATAAAATAATTTAGTTTAAATTTTTAAATAAATAAAAAAAGTGGCCACTAGTATAAAATAATAAAAATTCCACATGTAAATATGGGATATTAGTAAATAGCCACTTCTAATAATTTAATAATTTTTAGAAGAATAATTTAACAATTATTGGACTAATAAAATTAACATATCGTTAAAGTTATTAAATAATGTATGCGAATTAAATTTTACCTTAGCTAGGACAGATGATGAATAACCCTAATCCATAAATATCCGAAGTAAAAATTAAAATGAATGTAAAACTACATGTCTCTCTCAATCAGATCATTAACATAGTGATCTTGAAGATTCTTTCTTTGGGCACATTTCATAATCATTTGTTTTAATCTTTGTATTGGTCCATTAGAATGTCAGTTTATGTTGGCATGAAACGTTGTATAAGAAAAAAGCTATCACCAACCCCTATATATTCCTCAAGGAAAATATTTTTATATTCCGTTTGTTTCGGGGAAAATAAAAATTTTAAAAATATTTTTTAAAAACAAAATAGTTCCATAGCGATATTCGTTTTGTTTGTTTTATTATGATTTTCTTTTTGTTTAAATTATATGAATAACATATGGCAATTGGTGAATAGTAACAATAAAGTAGCGGTTAGTTAGTAATGCATCGGTAATAAATAGAGGCACTCATAGTCATACTCAAGTTTACTTTATTTTTAAAGTTCTTGTTTGAGAACAAATAAAACTCTTCAAGTTTACTCACAGACGTAACTCTTATTTTTAAATTTTTTTTATTTGAGTAAATATGATTGAGCTCGATTTCAGTTTAATTTGTATAAAGAAATTTGCCAAAATGGAGGAGAAAAATGAAGGATAAAAGTATAAGAAGAATACCCTATATTGAATAACAACTTCTCCTTTCTTCTTCTTCTTCTTTTTTCTTGAGCTAATGTATTTCTGTTCACTGATTTTACTGTTGTTTTTTTGGTTTCCTATTTGTTTTAAGCTGGCTGAAACTTTTCGATCATTTTGCTCTCCTTGTTGACCGACTTTATGAGCAAGAAACGGGAAAGAAATATCTTAATGTTACGTAATCAATTATTACATGAATTTAATCCCTTGTACATGTGCCATCTTGTGCTTCTAATTTTAATTTTAGCACATGATGAAATTGTTTGGCCAAAAATCACTCACTTAATCCTCCTTCTTGGCTGTGACACTTCATCTCAATTAGGCTTGGAGAGCAAGTACTACTTATATTAATGTTTTAAAATGATTTATTGCTAAATTCCATTTAATTCTTTATTTCATTTCCTCTTAATTTCCTTATCACCCTCATTTTATTCTTATAACTTATTTAGATAATCCAATTTCATCTCATGCCATCTAACCTTTAATTAAGATGGAATTAGTGAGAAAAAAATCTTAAATTTGTGTATACCATATTGTATAACTCTCTTTATAAGCTCTTACACTTAATTATTTCCAAAATTCTCTTTTATGTTTCTCATTCTTTTCCTAAAATTCTAATTCATGTATTCTTTTCTAAAAATATTTTTCTTGAGTCTATTAAGACCAATTCATCTAGTATTAATTCTCTTTTCATTTCATTCAATTATGCACTTAAACAATTTTATTGAATTTTTTTGTCCATTTTCCCCCTTTCAATTCCTTCTCATAATCTCTTTCTATTTATTTAAGAATATTTTTATTTAATATTTATTAAATAAATTTTTTTAAAGATGTTATAATTCAAGAAGATTGAGATGCTTAAACAAAAAATTATATGGAAAAGGCACATAATCAAAACTAGGAGTTTTAGCATTCACTTTCTTCCTTGTTTCCTTTTCGTGCTTGTTAAGTTGAGAAGATAAGTATGTTTGAGTAAAAGAGAAAGAAGAGAAGAGAAGAGAGGGTGAAAGAAGAAATTTTTTTGGAACTGTTGAATTGACTTTCTCAAAATTTTCAAGGTCTTTGCTAAACTCCCAAATATAGAACCAACACATGGAACTCTTGAATCAACTTCCTCAATCTGTTCGATTAGGGCAAAATCAATCTTTTTTACTTGGGCAAAATTGTTCTTCAACCTCACATAAAGTAAAATTGTTAGGGGAAGAAATTTTTTGCAAGTGAAGCTAATCGATTTCTCTCTCTGTCTCTTTCTTTCTCAATTTCTCTACTGCCTAGGGAAGAAATTCTTTCTAGTTTGATTTTTTTTTTTCCAGACTATCATTCCATACCTCGCCACACCTAGCGAAATTGCCAATAATTTGAAGAGTGTGGAATGATAGTTTGAAAGAAGAATTTGCTTCGATTTTGTTTTGATAATTTGGAATGATTTTGATTTTGATTTTTATAATATGGAAGAATTTGCTTTGATTATGTGGAATTATTTTTATTTTGTTTCAATGGAAGAATTTTCCAAATGAGAAGAAATCAAATTTAATGCCAATGGATGAATTAGGAAAGAAAAAAAGCATAATAAATGATAGAAAATCTTCTGAAAAAAATGAGACGGGGATAATTTTTTTTAGCTAATTTTTTTGTTCCATAGCCACATGGGATTTAAGTGACTGAATAGCATGTTGATGTGTCAACAAAGTATTCAAGTGAAATTTAATGAAGGCTACGCAATAAGCACTACAATTTAGCTGCCACATCAGTAAAAATTAATGGTTTATTATTGAGACCATTTTGTTTCGTTTTGTAAAACATTAGAGATCAAATCAATGCACAAAATAAGGAAAAGACCAAATTGATGCATTGCCTAAAATAGAGGGATATGAGTTTATTTAGACCTAAAAGAAACGCGAGATTAACAAATATCATATTTCAATTCATTTATTAAAAAAAATTGTGAATTGTAGCAATTCTTAATAAATTATATCTAAAAGTAGCATTTTATAATACTTAAGTGTTTGTTTTCAAAATTTTCAATAAAAATATAATATATGAACAATTTTTATAAACTCATCACTATATTATCAACTCCTTTAAAAATGCCATTCACATGTTATAATTTTATTAAAAAAAATAGTAGTAAACATTCAAAAAAAAAATTCCATGTTAAAAGGGAAAGATTAAAAGTATGTTTAACAAGTCAAATAAGTTAGCTTATAACATATTTGATTAACTTATAAGTTTGTTTGACCAAATTAGAGGTGTTTAGTAAATAAGTTTATTTGAATAGCTTATAGTTTTTTATCATACGCTACTTCAAATAGCGTATAGCTTTTAACTGATAGTTTTTATAATTTTTTTTTATCCTTATTGTTTTATTGAAATTCCAATACTATCCTACTTACAAGATGACACTGTTTTTACTATATTCAAATAATATCCAAATTATATACCTTATGATGAACTTCCATATATTATTAATAGTGATACAAAAAATAAAAATTTAGAGACATCTACTAAGATAAAAGAGATTCGCAACAATATTACTAATTTATTGTGGAACACTATATGATATGTTTATTTTGTATTTTTTGAGATTACATAATGAAGTGTAATTACTAATAAAAAATGATAAATTTTATATAAGTATATCATTTTATATTTATCAGCTAATTCAATTGATATTTTACCAAACACTTATAATTTAATAAATTAGCTTAATAACTTTCAACTTTCAGTTAAAAATTAGCTTTTCAATTTTCAGCTAACTTATCAGCTATTTTTGTCAAGCATAGCCTAAGTTTAATTCATTATGTATTTGCTATTAGATTTTTAAATAAAAATATAATATGTTCAGGACTATATTATTTACTAAAAAATAATTAGATAGGTTCATATTATTATTTGTGATTGATATATTTTTTCTATTCAAAGTGAATTATATTTACATAAATTTTTTTAAGAGAAACTATCATTTTGATTCTCAAAAGATATTTATGTATTAGTTTAGTTTTTAAAAAATATTTATTATCAGTTTATTCCTAACTTTTTAAATAATATATCATTTTAATTCCTGAAAGTGAGAACTAACTATTTAAACAAAATACAAAAATGTATTGACGTGAACCATTAAAACTCAACTGGAAATAAAACATATGAATAAACTTAGTTCCAATTTGTCAAAGGCTAACTCTAATTTTATTGAAAAAAAATGATGTATTGTTTTCGTATATTAAGAAAAAAATAATTATATTTAAAGAATTAAAAAGTGATGGTTTATTTTTTTTTAAATATATTAAAAATTAAAAGTTTGAGCCTTTCGATCCGAACATACGACTAGCAGTAGCAGGGTTATGTCGTTTTCTTTAATCAAAAGTTCCATTCTTACGATCGAGGGTTTCCTCTGTACAATTTTAGTCTCGCAACCGGTTGAAAGTTTTGCTCAACGGACAGTGACCTTTTTTTTTTGTACAGAAAGTTTATTATTTAACAAAATCAACCTTAATCTGGAACTCCCGCCCATTACCCAATCTTCAAGAATACCAAAACCGCTACCCCTTCCCTCTTCCTTCTCCCCTCTCCCCTGTTCCCTCTTTCCTTTGCAGCTGAAATCAGAACTTGTAAACAATCCCTTTCCTTCAACTCCTCAGAATCCCTTCTCAAGCAAAGCATCCATCTTCCCATTATATCACCACTATGCCTACCCTTTACTCCTATTCCCTTCCAAACTCAAGATCTCTTCATTTCTACACTAACCCATCAAATCTCTTCAATCGCTTTTCTCAACTTGACCCACACAAATGGCCTCCAAAAAAGCTGTGGTTCGTTCCCCAACAGTAACGCCTTTCAAGTACTCCCCTCGGGTTCTTCTGAAAACCCTTTTGGAAAGGAGCGATGGGGGGTTGGAACTGGTCGGTCAGAGAATTGTAATTGGTGGGTGGGTGAAGTCTTCCAAGGAGGTGAAGAAAGCACCACCCCCAGTAGCTGATGATGGGCTTGATGAAACCAAGCACAAAGATGTGTCTTGTGTTGAAATTCTTCAGTCTCGGATACCCTTAATTCGATCGATTTTAGAAGTTTTCGGCGGAAGTGCTTATGCTCCTCGCAGGAAACCCGAGTTTGGGGCTCCTAAGCATACCCGTCCCCTACCTTCGACTGTGTATTTGCTAGTCACAGATGGTTCAAGCGTTGCGAGTCTTCAGGTGCCTATAACATTTCTTTTAGTCCCCGCTTTCTTAACCGTGTGAATGCATAGTTTCGTATTACGTTGGTTGATTTTAATGAAAGTGAAACTAAATTTGTTACTATATTGGTTTTGCGAAAGATTTGTGGGTTTCTGCAAACGTGCTTCGAATGTACATGTAGTCATGCACCGTTGCATTCTTTTTGGAATTTTTTTGGACATGATATACATAGACGATTACTTGCTTGAGTTAATTAGGGTCAGTCTAAATGGATGCTTGCAAGTACAAAAAACCTGGCTAAAGGGATCAACTTTACGTATTAAGAGCATAAAAAATAGCTGGTATCGGCCAAAAGATTGAAGAATTCAGCTTTGAAATAACTACATGATATTTTAAGAATTGTCTTTAAAGTGAAACACACTTTAAAAATATATATATATATATATATATATATATATATATATATATATATATATATATATATAGGATCTTTCTTCAAACTAGCTCTAGATTATGTAATCATATAATGGAACTGGAGGTAACTGCTTTGACTGTATTTACAGGGAAAAATTACTTCCGACCTTATTTTTCTTTTTCTTTTCTCATACTAATCCAACATTGTTCAAACACAAGTATATAAATTGAGAATTTTGATGATTTACTTTTGTATCTTAAGTTACAAGCTAAGGGTTTGAAGGAGTGTGTGATTTTAGTTTTCATGTTTCTCATTGGTATTAAAAAACTTTTAGGTTGTTGTTGATTCCTCATTAGCACCCCCCAGCGAGCTCCTGCCTACAGGAACCTGTATATTAGTGGAAGGTGTATTAAAACAACCATCAGCACAGGGAAAACATGCTATTGAGCTTGAAGCAGACAGAATTCTTCACATTGGGACAGTAGATGTTGACAAGTATCCATTATCAAAGAAACGACTACCGCTGGATATGTTGAGGGATCACTCTCATTTTCGGCCTCGAACAACTACGGTGAATTTGAATATTACTTTCATAATTATTATGTTTTATTCTTCCTGCTTATCTATTAGTTGTTAACTGGAATGTTCCTCCACTTTTGACACATGGGATTTACTGACAAGGAGATTTGGATATTGTTTTCATTTAATTTGTTCCTTATCAGTTATAGATATGCACTGTCTTGCATTTTGTGAGAGACAATAACTATTTCATTACCATGTGGTCCAGAGACTTTGGGTATATTCGATTTTACTATATATATAGTTTTCAGCCATATTTACTTAAAAAGTGACTGTGATGTCTAGTAATGAATCTAGTGATTCATCAGCTTTAAAGAAGTAAATTTTGGAACAATATTGGATAGTACCATTTAGGCCAGTACTGTTTTTCTACATGTTGTTGCAGTTCTGCAAGTCAGCTGCGTTGTTCTGCCTGCATTTAAACTGAGAGCTTTGATAACTGTTTATGGTCAGGTGTTACATCTGTTCTTTTAGGAATAGGGTTTTGAAATGGGTCCTGTTTATACCCCATCATTCATATTTCTCCACGATGGAGTGAGTTAGTGATGGAATAACATGTTTGTCATATTTTCTATGATTTAGATTTGTATGATGATGAGTATATCAATAAATATGAACACTCAAATGACATGTTGCGCATGTATTAGGTGGCATCTGTCATGCGAATTCGCAGTGTCCTGTCTTTTGCAACCCACTCCTTTTTTGAAGATCATGCATTCCTTGATGTGCAAGTACCAATTATAACTACCTTAGACTACGAAGGATTGGGCAAAATGTTCCAGGTTACTACCCTGGATCAGAAAGCAGACAAGGAGAAGCTAAATACCATTTATGAGATTGATGGTGTTAGCCTTGAAGATGTGAAGGAAGCTGCAGAAGAGAAAAGCAACCTAGTTGAAAATTTGAGACGAAGTGATAGCAATAGGGAAGCACTGGTTGCTGCAATTAAGGATCTGAAGAAAACAAACGAACTGGCATCACAGTTGGAAGCAAGAGGAAAGAAAAAATCAGCAGCTTCATTGATAGCGGATAAAGTACATTCTACAGAAGATTTTTTCTCTTGCCAAACATGTTTAACAGTTTCTGGTCACTTACATTTGGAGAGCTATGCATGTGCTCTTGGAAATGTCTACTCATTTGGACCTAGATTTCAAGCAGATAAAACAGATTCTTCAAAACATGCTGCAGAAATGTGGATGGTTGAGATTGAAATGGCTTTTGCTCAGTTAGAGGTATCTTTTTTTTTTCTGACTTGGCATTATTACTTTATAAGATATTCAATCTATCACGCAACATCTATTTATTTAGTAAGCATTCTAATAGCTTAGGTACTTCGACATAATGCAAGATTAACAAGGTATTATAATGGAGGAGAATAATATAGGAAGTGGCTCATAAAGGCTTTTCACTTTTCAGTATGCTAAATGAATGCTTTTACCTTAAGATAGAATTGGGAAAATTGAGTTTTGTGACGAAGGTAGAATAACTCAAAATGAAGGCTTAGTATGCTGGTCATATAAACTAGACAAGCAGGATGACTTCAGTTTTTATTGTTGTTTTTTACTTCTAATTTTGACCAACTCTAGAAAACCTAGGTTTGGGATTTTGTATACTAAAATTCCTTTTAACAAAAAGATATAGAAAAAAGAAACAAAAATTATGTAGCTATACTCTGTGCAACCGTAAAATTAGAGTAAAAAAAGTTATAAATTCTATCAGTTTTGCATTAAATTGATTATGGTAGAGGCGCCATGATGTTGGCATTTGGACCTATGCCTGCATATCTATAACCAGATAGATGTTATATAAGACATCCAGCTACGCTTGTTTCATTTTTTGCATGAGACTTTCCTTTTTTGTTTTATAAATATTGCTTTTAAGTATTAACATCTCCTACACCTTGTCTATGTTCTATAACATGAAAAATATTTTAAGGAGAGCTGACTTTTGATTAAATTGTTGAGTCCACTCTTTAGTTGTATATTGACATTAATTACTATTTGATCTCCAGTGCATTTAATCAAGAATGGGGTTTATAAGATGAATTTTGTTCCACTAACTTCTGATTTGAAATTGTTGTAGGGTCTTTAAACATAATATGTAAATTTGTTCAAGTTAGAGTACTCTGTAATTTTTCTTAACCAATTCTTTCTTTATACTGTGATTGGAAGGTTTTTGTATAATGTAGTAACATCATACTTTGTGTTATTCATAGGATTCCATTAATTGTGCCATTGACTTTTTCAAGTACCTCTGCAAGCGGGTTTTAGAAAATTGCTCTGCAGATTTGGAGTTTGTTGCCAAAAGAATTGACAGCACCTGCATCAATCGTCTTCAGCAAATTGTATCAGGTTCATCAGAAATGGTGTCTTACAATGAAGTGATAGATGTTTTGAAGAAGGTAACATAACTTCTAGTTTACTACCACATGATCCTTTGATGGCCTGCACTCCATAAGATAGAAACGATATTTTCTTATATGTCATTTAATTATGCTCCTAGGCTGCAGACAAGAAATTTGAAACAAATCTTGAATGGGGTGTTTCCCTTACTACAGAACATCTGAGGTATGGATATTGTCGTCATATTCTGGTTTTGTTAATATCTAACAGAGGCAAAATTGTTTCCTTCACCAATTTTAGGTACTTACTGTTCTGTTTATGCAATGGCAGCTATTTGGCTGATAACATATACAAGAAGCCTGTAATAATATATAATTATCCAAAAGAAGCTAAGCCATTTTACATTCGCATGAATGACGATGGGAAAACTGTAGCGGCATTTGATCTAGTTGTCCCGAAGGTATGGTCAAACATGAGTGTTAATGTGATCTGTGTGGATGGATTGGTATAACTGTGTGAGAGAGATTTTAATAATGAGGCATGTCTTTTTATGTTTTTCTTGTCTCACCAAAGTTTTCAAATGACAATAATGTTAAAGATTATCACACCTATTTGCAGGTTGGAACAATAATTTCTGGTAGCCAAAATGAGGAGCGGCTTAACATGATAAGCTCAAGGTACTGCCAATTTAGATCTAGTTTTTATAATATTTCCTTACCTTATTTATGTCTTCTTGCTGCAAGTTCTTTGAATGTATAATCCAGTTTTGGACTAAATTATTGATGAAACCAGTAAATGGAAGCATCGAAGGGAATTATCCTCCTAATGTACTGTCCTTCTTCCTGTATAATTGGCTTATACTTCATAATTTAAATTTGAGAAAGTGGGTTTTTCTGATGAAAACATGACATAGTAGGAACACTAAAAGATCTACCCTAGTTATCGATAACCTGAACCTGAGTATTATCAGGATCCAGTAAAAAAGTTGTTAGAGATTTCATGCTGGACATATATTTGTAATTTCTACTGGATCCTTAGACTAAGTATTTCTGCTAAAGCTGCCTTTGGGGATCCAGTTATGATAGGTCTACTTTTAGCAATTATTTGGGGTCACTGCTAATTAATTGGACTATTCTGGAGAATAAAAATTGAAATTTTGAAACTCAAATTGGCGATAGGCTCCCTAGTTTACACAGTCTCTTTTTCGGGTTCCACTCTTCAGGATTTCACCTTCTTCCTGTTCTGTATTTTCATGACCAAAAGCAAACTCATAAAAATGAACCATTTCTTTATGCAAAGTGGTAGTTAGTATTATTACTACTGAATAGTGTTGCTTGCTTTCTTGGTAAAATATGGTTTAAGTATCTTTCTTTACTGGATTCTATGGCAGAATTAAGGAGTTGGGCCTGCCAAGAGAGAAGTATGAATGGTACCTTGATCTTCGGCAAATGGGAACGGTTAAGCACTCTGGATTCACTCTTAGGTTTGACCTTATGGTCCTCTTCACAACAGGCCTGACCAATGTTAGAGATGTTATCCCTTTCCCCAGATCCTATGGCAAAGCTATCAACTGAGATTCAGTCTGGACTTGAGAATACTCAGACAACAACTCTCCATAATGCAGACTGGAGGAAAAGTAGGATGAATCTTTCATACATACTCAAAATGTAACATTTAGGCTTCTACAATATGTGTGGTACTTTTTATATTGCTTGAAAGCATAATGTATATGAGGCAATTTACAATGGAAATGGAATTGTTAAATTAACAAATTTGATTTTGGCTTTACTAGCATAGAAAATCTATGGTTTGTTATCAGTGAGCACTCTGGTTTATTTATTTAAATTGCTACTCAAATGAAAATTGAAGGTAACTGTTGGAGGTGACTGGGAATAAAAATCTGTCTCATCCGGGCAAATTATTGGGAAGTTGCTTTCTATAAAAATTGGTACATGCTACTGCCAGTTAGACACGGGTGCTTGTTGATTCACCTCCAAACAAGCCACCTTTTGCATGGTACCTATATATTATGAGCTGTTTATTCACGATTGGAGGCCACCAATTCATTTATGGTTCCCTTCAAAGTAATAGCAGCTATATTCTCCCTGCCTATATTTGTATAGCCGGTCTCAAGCCCGGATAAAAGAGGAGAGTTGTGTTAGGCGTGCGATAGCCAACGTAAAACTTTGTCGTAACCGCATGAACATGGACAAACGAAGCAATAGTGTTAAAGCTAGGTCGTTGCCCGGAAGCAACGCGCTGTATGGCTCGTGTGCAGTGTCAAAAGAGCAAGGGCCGCTGCATCGGCGCTCGGATGCAGTGAAAAATAGGCAAGGGTCCTCACACTTTAATGAACGGGTGTGGGCAAAGAAGTTAGTTCATGAGGGTAGGATCCGTTTTGGAATTTGGAATGTAGGCACACTCACAGGAAAATCAATGGAAATAGTTGATACCATGATTAGGAGAAGGATCAATATCATGTGTTTACAAGAAACTAAATGGGTAGGAGAAAAGGCAAAAGAATTAGATTTTTCAGGTTTTAAGCTTTGGTACACCAGCAAGACGAGAACTAGTAATGGTGTAGGTATAATAGTTGATAAGGAGTGGAGAAACAATGTCGTAGATGTGAAAATATTAGGAGATAGGATTATAGCTTTAAAGATTGTGGTTGAGCGAGACACTTTTAATGTGTTTAGTGTATATGTTCCCCAAGTTGGATTAGAGGAGCATCATAAGAGAACTTTTTGGGAGGATCTAGAAAATTTGATTCAAGAAATACCTTTGGGAGAGAAGATTTTCCTAGGAGGGGATTTGAATGGTCATGTAGGGAGGGAATCGAAAGGATACGAGGGTATACATGGAGGTTTTGGATTAGGAGATGCGAACGAAGAGGGTAAAACTATCTTGGATTTTTCCTTAGCCTATAATTTTACCATAGCAAATACTTGCTTTAGAAAGCGGATTGAACATCTTATCACATACAAGAGTGGAGGAGCAAGTACTCAAATAGATTTTTTCTTGATAAGGAAATCAGATAGAAAGATCTGCACAAATTGTAAAGTCATACCCGGTGAGAGCTTGGCTACCCAACACAGAGTTTTAGTTTTGGACATACGAGTTATGAGAAGAGTAGAAAGAAAGAGTAAGAAAACATTTCCTAGAATTAGGTGGTGGTCTTTGAAGAATGAGCAACAAAGGAATTTTCAAAGAAAAGTGGAGGAAGAAAGGCTTTGGGAGGTCCAAGGAAATGCTAATGATATGTGGGACGAGATGGCCAAAGGGATTAGGAATATAGCAAGAGAGACACTTGGAGAATCAAGAGGCGTTGGACCTAAGGGTAAAGAATCTTGGTGGTGGGATGCGGAGGTGCAAGATAGGATTAAGTTTAAAAGAAAGTGTTATAAGGAGTGACACTTATGTAAAGATAAGGCAATTTGGGATAAATATAAAGTGGCTAAGAAAGACGCTAAGAAGGCTGTGAGTGAAGCAAGAACTAGAGCTTTTGAGGGATTATATCAATCTTTAGGAACTAAGGAGGGAGAAAGAAAAATTTACAAGCTTGCGAAGGGTAGGGAAAGAAAGACAAGGGACCTAGATCAAGTGAAATGTATTAAAGATGAAGAGGGTAATGTTTTGGTAAGGGAGCATGATATCCAAGCACGATGGAGGAGTTACTTTTAAGGACTTTTTAACGAAGGGCATGAGTTGACCTGCAACTCTGACAGACTTAATATTGCAGAAGAAGACCGTAATTATACTTTTTATCGTAGAATCCAAGAGTTTGAAGTAGAGAAAGCTCTGAAGAGAATGGAAAATGGCAAAGCAGTAGGACCTGATAATATACCTATTGAGGTGTGGAAAAGTTTAGGAAGAAAGGGTATAAGTTGGCTCACTAAGTTGTTTAATGTGATAATGAAATCTAAGAATATGCCGGATGAATGGAGGAGAAGTACTTTAATTCCTATATATAAAAATAAAGGAGACATACAGAATTGTTCCAACTATCGGGGGATTAAACTCATGAGTCACACTATGAAGTTATGGGAGAAGATCATTGAGCAAAGATTAAGACAAGAGACTCAAGTTACAGAGAACCAGTTTAGATTTATGCCAGGAAGGTCAACTATGGAGGCAATTTATTTACTACGGAGATTGATAGAAAGGTATCAAAGCAGACGGAAAGATTTGCACATGGTTTTTATTGATCTGGAAAAGGCATATGACAGAGTGTTAAGAGAGATCCTATGGAAGGCTTTAGAAAAGAAAGGAGAACGTATTGCGTACATTCGAGCAATCAAAGACATGTACAAAGGGATAACGACTTGCGTGAGAACACAAAATGGGGATACAAAGGATTTTCCCACAACTATTGGACTACATCAAGGGTCTTCTCTGAGTCCGTATCTTTTTAACTTGATTTTGGACGCAGTTACTGAACATATATAAGAGTTGGGGCCTCAATGCATGATTTTTGCAGATGATATAGTCTTAGTTGGTGAATCGAAAGAGGAAATAAATATGAAGTTAGAGTCATGGAGACTAGTTTTAGAAACACACGGTTTCCGGATAAGTAGAAATAAAACAGAATATATGGAATGTAGTTTTAGTAAGAGACGAACAAATACGAATGTCGACGTGAAACTTGGAGACTATATATTAAAACAAGTTACAAGTTTTAAATATCTTGGGTCCATTATACAAAATGACGGTGAAGTAAAGGAGGACGTAAACCACAGGATTCAAGCTGGATGGATGAAATGGAGGAAAGCTTCGAGTATCATTTGTGATAAAAAAGTGTCGCTCAAAGTTAAAGGAAAATTCTACTGTACGGCTATAAGACCTGCTATATTGTATGGTACGGAATGTTGGGCGGTTAAAAGACAACATGAAGATAAACTCAACGTTGCAGAGATGAGAATGTTGCGATGGATGTGTGGACACACCAGAAGAGATATGATTAGAAATGAGTGCATTAGAGAGAAAGTTGGGATAGCACCTATTGTGGAGAAGATGGTTGAAACTCGTTTAAGGTGGTTTGGCCATGTGTGGAGAAGACCTACAGAAGCCCTAGTGAGAAGAGTTGATCGGATGGAGAATAGTCCAATAATTAGAAGTAGAGGGAGGCAAAAAAATAATAATAAGTGAAACTATTAAAAATGATTTAATAGTTAATAACTTATCTACTGATCTTATCCATGATAGGCCATTATGGAGTCGTTTGATCCATGTAGCCGACCCCACCTAATGGAAAAAGGCTTAGTTGTTGTTTGTTGTTGTTGCTTTCTATAAAAACTTTTATAAGTTCCTTGGTATTTTTCTTGAAAGAGTTCTAAGAATTGTCAACCTTCAACTTTTGTGTTGCCCAAACTTCCTAATCAGGAGTCAAAACTGTCTTAGCCGTAGTTAATTAGGTTGTAAGGTATTCGCAGCTGTAGACATTGGAGAGAGAGAGTATTCAAGGTCAAGCCAAACTTTGTTAGGAGCCATGCCGATGCCATAACAAATTATAATTATTTATAATTCAATTTTAAATTTGGTGAATTATACTTTAGCATTTCGTGGTATACTTCAGCCACACTTAATCTGGTGGTTATTTTACTTCCCATTATGCTACCTTTTCTATCAATTCGTCGGATTTGGATAATTTTATGAAGTTAGAGAAAAAATAACATATATTGATAGAATTAAAATCTATTGAGTAAATAAGATCTACTGTTCTATCTCATATATTATATATTTGTCTCTCTAACTGTCTTGTAAAGATGCTCAAAAACATTGGAAGATCTCAATCTCCATTTGTTACAGGTAGTCACCTCGATGGTATATATGTAGGCTAAAAATTTGTGGTTCTTTTCGACCCTTTTTTTTATTACCATTTTGTTATTGTGTACTAATTTCTGTGCATTTTTCTAATGACAAAAATCTTATGAATGAGAATGTGGATTAAAATTTACACTTTAGAAATAGGAATGCATATAAATGAGGATAAAAATCTAAAATTTATTGTACCAAAAAAATCTTAAATTTAAATTTCAATATTGATTCCCTAACATATACTTTTTTGGAAATGTAATTGATCCAACTTTGAAAAAAAAATTAAAAGTCATTCTCACACTAACTGACAAAAAAGAAGGTAAAATTCTATTTTAGTTTTTTAAATTTGTAATGAAATTTAATTTTTTTTTCGTTTGAATATATTTTTAATATTTTATAAACTTTTTTTAATCTTTAAGATTAATTTTATGAAAGAAATTAACAAAAAATACTATCTAAATACATGTACAATTTAACTAATTGAATTGTTTGTTTAAATGGTTGACTTAATGAAATGTCATTGTTTTGCATTAATAAATTTTTTTTAGTCAAGTTAATTATGTGTACAAACAGTTTAATAAGTTAAATATTACATATGTTAAAGTTATTTTTTTAATTCTTAATCTTACAAATTAAAAAGGAATATTTATAAAATGTTAAAGATATATTTGAACAAAAAAAATTTAAGAATTAAATTGAATTTTATTGTAAATTTAAGAGACTAAAATAAGATATTATTTAGAGAGAGAGAGAGAGTAAACTAATAATGTGATATTTGATGTGAGCATTGGTAGGGTTGACAAATAGAAATAGAATACAAAACTGCTTCAAGTTCTAACTAGACTTATCACAATAGTTTGGACTAAAAAATTTAAGAAACACTTAATGATTTTATTCTAAAAGCCTATTAAGAAAAAACACTACATTACTACTAAGAGAAAATCAAGACAAATTCATATTATTAGAACCCACTTATATATTGCCCATAACCAATCAATCTAAATGTGAACTTAAAGTACAAGAAGAATGAATGTTAAAGACTGAATATAGGACCAAAAATCAAAGATTTATTTAATGGCCTAATTTTGGTTACGTTTTTTTTCTAATTTATTTACTTTTAATATCATGTTTATTTGACTAAGAAAATTTTCTATTTGATAGTTTTTAGAAAAGTTTTTTATTTTTAATTTTGCTTGCCCTATAAGAGTTTCTTATATAATTTTTTTTGTTTGTTTAGATAATTGGCCTATAAATAGGTATGTATACTCTTGAACAATTTATATTATTATTAATAATATTGAGAGTGTTTTCTTTTTGATTCTTCAAAGAACTTTTTTGAACTTATAAAGATTTTCTTGTGGCGTTCAAGTAAGATTTATCACTCACAATCTTCTTCCTCTTTCTTGAGTGTAGAGTCTACAATATTTTCTTATACCTTTGATTTTTATCTTTTTATAGATAATGGATCAATGCCATTTTCTTTTAATTTATTTTGTTATAAATTTGAATTAGAACACAATCCTTCCAATTGAATTCCGTATTAATTCCGAGTTTCATTACTCTTTGTGAAATTTATATCAAGGGTTCACATCATTTGGTATAAGAACTTAAGTTTTAAGTCATGTTTGATCTATCCTATTTATTTGTTTTCTTGTTATTATTCCGTCTTTCTATCTTGTGATCTTTTTCTTTTTTTTATGTTCTTCATTCTTCTTACATTCTTTTGATTTCTTGATTTCTTGGTTCACATACATATTTGAAAAAAAAATCCGAAAAAAAGAATCTAGAAAAATAATTAGGAATAAAAAAGAGTTCAAAATTCCAATATATATATATATATATATATATATATATATATATATATATATATATATATATATAAAAGAGAAATTTGAAAAAAAAAGGTTAAAATTCAGTATTACTGAAATTCAAGTTTTCGCTTAGTTTGTGCAATCTAGTCTAAAAAAAGGGAATCAATAATTTTGTTTACATCAATTTTTTTTCTTACTTTGATATTTTATTTCGTTTACTTTTCTTACTTTGATTATTTTTTCTATCTCAATTATTTTTCTTTCTCTAGTCATTGATTTCTTTCTATTTTAGTTGCTACTTGCTATGATTTTCTTATTCAATTGCTTATCTTGTCTTTAATTTTTTTCTTAAAGTTCTATTTCCTTATTCCCTTTACTTCTTAAAATTCTATTTTTTTCTTCCTTTAATCTTTTCATTCTATTAGTTGAATTTGGATTGCTGCAAGAAACTTTTTGTTTGAGATCATTTAAGTTCAATAAAGAACTGAAAAATGAGACTAAGAGAGAAAAAAATGTAAGATAGTGTGAGCTTATAAGAGAGTAAAAGTTAAATTTGAGTAAAATAAGAGTGGGAGTACCATTAATTTTAAGAGAAACACGTGAGTTAGTGTTGTGAGATTTTTTTCTAACATTATTTTGCAGAAAAATCATGTCATATAATAAAGACAAAAATATATTCGTTGGTGTGTTGGGAATGATAGATTCGAAGTTGATGATGGAAGGTTTAGTGAGTGAGATGACGATATTGTTGAGAGTAGAGATAGAGCAGGTTCATGAACAGTTAGATTGAGTAGAGAATGCACGTATGGAAGAGTCATAAAACACTCCTAAAATACGTAGGATGAGGAGAGTTCAATCAAGAGTGTTAAAGATGAAAAATATTATAGAGATGGTTTTGATGAAGTTGATAGAGATTTGAGTGATAACAATAGGAGATATGGTGGAAGGTGTAGAGAAATTAGAAATTTGGTTGATAATAATTTAGAAAATATTAAAATGAAAATTCCACCATTCTAAGGTAAAAATAATCTAGAAGTTTATTTAGAACGGGAAAAAAAGATGGAGTTAGTACTCAATTGTCACAACTATTCTAAGTTAAAAAAGATAAAATTAGCTGCCATTGAATTTAATGTCTATGCTATTATTTAGTGAGATTAATTGATTTTAAGTAAGACGAAATAAAGAAAGAATTAAGACATGGGAGGAGATAAAAGCAATTATGAGAAGGTGATTCATTCCAAGCCACTACCATAGAGAATTGTGTAAGAAATTGCAAAGCCTTACTCAAAGGTCTAAAAGTGTTGAAGACTACTATAAGGAGATGGAGATAGTCATGATTCGAGCCAATGTAGAGGAGGACTTAGAAGTTACAATGGTGAGATTTTTAGTTGGCTTAAACCGTGATATAGCAAATGTAGTAGAATTGTAACATTTTGTGAAGTTGAATGACATAGTGTACATGGCCATAAAGGTGGAGCAACAACTAAAAAGGAAGTGATCCTCAAGAATGGAAAAAAAATTGAGTTCTTCTTCAATATGGAAGTTGATTTGGAGAATGAGGGATGAAAAATCCAAGGTCAAACCTTCCAAAGAAAATAAAAATGGAAGCACACCAAATTAAGGTAAAACTATTTCCCAACCTTCTAAAATTAGATATGTTGAATAATTTAAGTGTTTGGGAATGAGTTATATTGCTAGTCAATGTTCAAGTAAAAGAGTAATGATATTGAAAGATGATAGTGACATTGAGACTGAAGGTGAATCCAATAATGAGTCTATGTCCCATTTGGAGGATGCAAGCGACGTTGAATATCCAATTGAAAGAAAAATTTTAGTTACAAGGAGAGCCCTTAATGTGCAAATCAAATAAGATGAAGAGATACAACGAAAAAACATTTTTCATACTATATGTCAATAATAAAGTATGTAGCATAATTTTTGATGTAGGAAGCTAGACTAATGTAGGTAGCACTAGTTTGATTGAAAAATTGAATTTGACCACTTTAAAGCATCCAAAGCCATATAAGCTACAATGATTGAATAACTGTAGAGAAATTAAGGTGCCTATGCAAGTGTTGGTGTCAATCTCCATTGAAAAGTACAAAGATAAAATTTTGTATGATGTGGTGCCAATGTAGGCAGGACATATTTTTTTTGAAAAAACCATGGTAGTTTGATAGACATGTAATTAATGATAGTTATACCAATAGATACTTCTTTGTACATTATAAAAGAAAAATCACTCTTGTGTCTTTAACTCTAAAGCAAGTGTTTGAAGATAAAGTGAAGTTAAAAAAAGAGAGTGACATTAAAAAAGCGAGTGATGTTTCAAAAGAAAGAGAAGCTAAATTAAGAGAAAAAGAGAGATATGTTGAAAAAGAAAAAGAAATGTTAGCTAACGAGAAAATTAAGAGAGAAAAAGAAAGAGAGATTGTGAAAATTATGAAAGAAAATGAGATAGAGATTGAGAAAATTAAGAGAGAAAATGAGAGATTGAGAAAATTGATGGAAAAATTAAGAGAACAAATTCAATCATTGAAAGAAAAACTGAGAGAAAATAAATAAATTTTTATGTAATAGAAAAAGAGGTTGAAAAAGGGTTTGTTTTAAAATATGCCAATGATTATATTAATGTGTTTAGCTCTTCTTTACCTAATATTAAAGTTTCTCTTTTGCGGGGTAATGTTCTCAATGTATGTGAGATAAGTTCTTTGGGCATAATAAATTTTTGTTTAGAGAAAATAAATTGTGTATGCCTAAATATTTATTGCATGACTTGCTTGTTAAGGAAACTCAATGAGGAGGTTTGATGAGGCATTTTTACATATCTAAGACTTTTATTTTGCATATAAAATATGATGTGGAACAAATATATGAGCAGTTTATCATTTGTAGATAAGTTAAGTTTAAGATGAAGTCTAATGGATTATATATTTCTTTACATATACCTAGTGAACCTTGAATTGACATATCTACAGATTTTGTATTGAATTTACTTAAGTTACAATGAGATAGAGATTCTAGATATACGGTTGTTGATAGGTTTTTTAAAATGATACATATCATACCATGTCATAAAATCGATGATGCATCACATATTAATATTTTGTTTTTCAGGAAATTTGTGAGATTGCATGGCATGCCTAGAAGTACTGTGTCTAATTTGTTTTTGAAACATGTCCAGTTTGTATATAATATGAGTGTGCATTTTGTAACTAAGTTTTCACATTTTGAAATTGTACATAGTTTTGATCTATTAACTCCTTTGAATTTAATTTATTTACCGATGGTTGATTGTGTTAACTTAGATGAAAAGAAGAAAGTTGATTTTGTTAAGCAAATTTATAAGAAGGTAAGACAAAACATTGGGACGAAAATTGAACAATATGCCAATCAAGTTAAAAAAGGATCCAAAAAGATTGTATTTAACCTGGGCAATAAGGTTTAGTTGCATACGAGGAAGAAACATTTCCAGATCAAAAACATTTTAAACCACTTCAAAGAAGATATGGTTTGTTTTAATTGAATGAAAGAATTAATGACAATGCCTGAAAACAAGATCTTTCATATAAGTATAATGTAAGTATGCATTTCAAACTTATTAATTTAACTTTTTTTGATGTAGGCGATGATTTGAAAACAAATCTTTTTCAAGAGGAGGGGAATGATATGAGTACAGTTAGGGTTGACAAACGAAAATGGAATGCAAACCTGTTTCAAGTTCCAACTAGACTTATTGTAACAACCTCTTTTTTTTCCTTTATTATTATACAATATTGAGTTCACATACATGTCATTAATCAAAACATACGTATAACATATCAAACAGATAGATATTTACATCTTATTTATTTTGGTTGACCAATTCCGGAGATACAGGTGCGGGTGGTTGCACCTTCACCGGGATCTGAGCCAACTCGACCACAAATATCTTATTTGATTCTGAAATCTTCCCAACATAAAGTAACTCGATCCAATGTGCACTAAAAGCCAGAGCCTTAAAAACAAAAGCTGCATAAATAATTTGCTGAACATGATATGGAAATATAGTGAGAATTAAATCCCAGTAAGTTCAACAATAAATTATCATCAGTAAAGCTCATCACGTCATGTTCAGCTGTATAAACTACAGAAAATATCTTTGGTCACATGAATGCATTATATCTATGCACATAAGAATCATACTGTAATGATATGTATGACAGGATTAACCATTTTCAAAATATCATATGATGGCCGTCAACTTATTCTCATTTCAAGCTACCCCGGCCAGGGTGAGTATCCTCTACTCTCCGGTACGGGCTTTTCTCGCTCCGTCCGACATGGCCCACTTTCTCTTTCTTTTCTCATTATCATGATCATAACCGTTGGTAGGGCGTCCCCTACTGGTGCGCCACACGGATTGCCATGTGACCGTGCTTATTTCTTTTCTTTTCACAATGATAGCCAAAAATATGCTTTCAATAACAAGTATGTTCATCAAAATATAACTATTACCATAAATCATTGGTAATCATGCCATGAACATAACTATTTTCAAATATCACTTTATAAAATATTTTCATGTCAAAATTTCACACTTAAGATGGTAAGAAGTTCATACAATGGCAATGGCTATGGCTATACTAGTCATTTATTAAGATTCATTTTCTTTTTTAAATACTAATTTTATTTCTTTATTTTCTTGATGAAGGTTTTCATCCTATCTAACCTTCTCTTACTAATCAGAGCATAACTCCCTCAATTTAACTCTGATGTAGGTGATCTTGATGTCCATTTCAAGATAAAACAATTATCTAAAACTATTATGTTGAACATTGTAGCGAAAAATTAAGAAACAAAGGTGATATTACTCCCTCAAAGTACAGGATAGTTCCTCTCGGATAGGTTCTGACCTTTATAGACTAATTAGACCATATCTCCCATATTAGAACTCCAAATTGAGTTATTCCAGTTGGTAAGCATCCATGAGTCATATATCTATAATTGTTATGTTGGCGCACTATTTTAATTCCCTACAGAATATTCCCAGAAATTCAAAAACTAAAGCATTAATAACATACTCTTCCCTGAATAAACATTTTCTGACCTCTGCTTACTAATCGGATCATATCTACCTCATATGAACTCCAAATTGCATAATTCCAGTGGGTATATTTCCATGAGACATAGATATATAACTTTCATGTTAACCATTTATTTTAATTCCATACAGATAATTCCCAGAAATTAAAATACAACAGCTGTCCTAACATAATCTTCCCTGATGAACCATTTTCTGACCTTGGCTTACTAATCGGACCATATCTACGACATGTGGACTCCAAATTGAATGATTCCAGTGGCTAAAAATCCATGACACACATATCTTTAATTCTTATGTTAACCATTTATTTTAATTCCTTATAGATTGTTCCCAGAAATTAAAATACCGAAGCTCAAAATTCTGTCAACCATAGCCATACCCATGCAGAACTATCTACACCAACCTAAGTATTCAAACATACATCACATGCAAGATCAATATGTAACATGATATAACAACATCCATGACCAATCATCAAAGTTCTAAGATCAAAATCTCATATAAATATTATGAGTTTCAAAGGTTTTCTTCAAAAAGAAATTTTGTTAAACTTACCTGGAGCACTTAGTCTCCTAGACTTCTCCTTCCTCTTTCTTTCTTTCTTCCTCTCCTTTCCTCACACTACCTTGCTTCTATTTTTGCTCTCCCTCACTTGGACGAAATTCTAATGTTGTAAGGGTGGGTTTTCTTATATAGACCACCAAATTATTCACCTTTCATGATCATGGGTCTACCTTATCACAATTAGGATACACTTTGTTGAATTTTTGGAAAACAAACAACTTATGTTCTTATCTTCCTCTTCCTTAGTCAAGATATGCATAGAAAAAGGAGATTTGTATTTTGAAAATTATGATGATATGTTCTTAAGATATGGGGCAAGATCTCTTTGATTTAGGGATTCATTTCCTTTTTCTTTTGTCTTAATCAAGTATGATAGATTTGCCTTTTTAAGTGGCAAATTTCTAGCCCTTGAATTTTCCTTACTTAACTAAAATTATTTGTGTAGGATAATGATGTTTTGTCATAATGCTATGTATTATTACCCACTTGCTAAAGTTATGAATGTAGGATATAGATGTTTTTGTCCTAAAGCCTTGTATTATTATGCCACTTGCCAAAATGATGAATGTAGAATCACACCACTTGTCAAATTTTTGTCTTAATGCCATGTCACTTAATCTTGATTACACTAATATTTCATCACTTTAATTTTATTTTTATTTTTATTTTTCCTCTTGGGTTTGGGCTCATTCTTGCCCATTTTCCTTACTTTGGTTAAAATTCTTCATTTCATAATGGGCTTGGTCACATTTTCATGATTTTTGGGCTATCGGTCCAATTTCTATATCCTAGTCCAAGTCTATGTTTTATTTCTTCCTTGGCCTATCCTATTGGCTTGCTAAAAATTCATGTGAAGTAGAAAAACTCTATATGAAGTGTCTATAGGTTAAAGCCCAATTACGGGTGGAGATACTAAACTCAGTAACTTTTGCTCTTAAATTAAGAAAGATTACCCTAATCCGATCTTCTTGAAATTTTAAGACCTTTACTTACTTCACAAAAATTTATCTTTCTTTACTTAAGAATTTCACCTTTCTTTAACATGTTTATTTCTAATATTTCCTCTTAGGTTTTCTTTCTTTACCTATTCCATTAATATTAGAACATTTCTATGCATATATGTAAGGTGAAGAATTTCTAAGGAAAATATCTAAAAATTACGGGATGTTACACTTATCACAAGAGTTTGGGCTAAAAGATTTAAATAAACATTTAATGGTTTAATTCTAGAAACCTGTCAATAAAAACTACTGTATTACTACTAAGGGAGAGTCAAGACTAATCTATATCACTAGAACCCACTTATATATGGCCCAAGACTAGTCAATCTAAATGTGGGCCTAAAGTATAAGAAGAATGAAGGTTAAAGACTGAATATATGCCCAAAAATCAAGGAGTTATTTAATGATCCAATTTATGCTACGTTTTTTTTAATTTATTTATTTTAATATCATGTTTATTTGACTATAAAATTTTTCTATTTGATAGTTTTTAAAAAAGTTTTCTATTTTTAATTTCCCTTATTCTGGAAGAGTTTTCCTTAGTTGTTTAGGTAATTAGTCAATAAATATGCATGTATGCTCTTGAACAATACATATTATCATTAATAATATTAAGAGTGTTTTCTTTTTTATTTTTTTTTAATTTTTTTTTGAACTTATCAAAATTTTTTTATGGCGTTCAAGCAAAACTCACAATTTTTTTTTTAATGTAGCGTCTACAATATTTTCTTATATTTTTAGTTCTTATCTCTTTATAGATAATGAGTTAAGGTTATTTTTTTAAATTTATTTTATTATAAATTTAAATTAAAACACAATTCTTTTAATTAGATCTCGTATTGATTTTTAATCTCACTACTTTTGGTGATATTTATATCAAACGTTTACATCAATATTTAAATTTATAAATTCATTTAATTTTAGTTTTTAAATTTTTTTTAAATATAAATTTGTTTAAAAATATTAAATTCATTATATATTAATTTTTTTAAAGATTAATATAATTTTTTTAAGTATTAAAAAATAATTAAAATTTAACGAGTAAATTGAAAGGTTAAAATTAAATATATATACAAATTTAAAAATGAATTTGCGTAGCTCAAATGGCAAAAAAATAAAAAAATCCACGTGACTCTTACATGTCCTCTCTCCCTTCACTCCTTCTCTCTCATGTAATGTTTATTTGTACAAAGTAACTTCATTAATCAACAAAGTAACTTCATCTCTTTTAGCTAATTTAGAAAGAAATAAAATAAAATCATATAATTTCCATGCTAACTAGCTGAGAAAAAGAAAAAGCAAATTTGGATAAATAAGAAAAAACAAACAAACATTTATGTGCTCTCGCTACTATAAGCGTGGTGGATTTCGCAGAGCAGGTGAAGGTGCGGCTCGGCGTGCATTTGTTTCATCTGGTCATAATTTTCATTTGCATCCCTAATCTCATTAACCAAAGCAAATGAGGAACATTGTTCTCAAGCGATTGATTCAAAGCTCATTCACTGGCTCCTCAAGATCAAATTCTTCTCTCCCTTTCTTGCTCTTCTCCCGACGGGTCAGCCTCCCTTCCTCTCTATTATAAATTTGTGTATTATGTGCATTTTCTTGTCTTGGGTTGTATTTGTTTTTTTACTGCGATTCTGTGATTGACTGCTTTTGTTTTGGGAGTTTGGTGATGGATGTGCTTATGAAGCTCTTATATGTTCAATTGATAGTGTTGTAACATAGTTTTTATTTGAAATTTGAGATCTCCAGCTGAAATTTCATCATTGTTTGATTGGTAGTGATGATTTGGATGTTCGGTTTCAGGGTTGAATTTGTGGGTCTTGTTTGGGAAACTGAGTTCATTTTTTACTAATTGTATCGTTTGAATGCATTGACGTAGACGAGATCTTTTGACCGCTAAGTACATCTATATATGTATATTGTTACTTTTGTTTCAATTATTCTTTTCTCTTTCTTTCTGGCTCAACATATCTATTTCAGTGCTTAATGTTGATAAATTAATGACGCGTTTCTTTTTTTGTTGTTGTCAAGATCTAAGCAAAATATGCTCACGTCATACTTGAATAGGCTTTAGGGGATAGCTAAATTTAACCTTTCTTTGTTAGAGAACAATGTGGAAAATAAATGAGGCCAGGTGGTGAGCATCAAGCGATTAAAGAGTTATAGAAAAGCATCAAGCGATTAAAGAGTTATAGAAAAGAGGTTAGGGGGTCCCGTGAAGATTTTTTGAAGAGATGGCTTCAGTTTGTCCTGAGTGTTTCTGAGATGAATTTAGGGATAACTTCTTTATTTATTTATTTATTTTTAAATGAAAAAAACTTGTACCCTCTTGTGTTTGAGGGAAGTATTTTACGATGGTTGAATATTGTGTTCACCATTCAGTGCCTAGACAAAGAGATTCAGTAGATATATTACATATACAATGAAGCAGTAGCCTTGGACGCTTATAGTAGGACTAGAAAGCAATAGTAATATTTTTCTATGGATAATCTGAAGGTATTCTCCTGTGTATAACATTTTATTTGTAACTGTAATTATGTGTTTCCCGGACATGTGGTATAATAGCTAGGATTATGCCAACACATGGTTACAGTGTTGGTGTCATTAGCTGAGAAGGAGACTTTACAAGTCATTGATATGGAAATTAAAGACAGGGATCTACTATAATCAATAATTGCAGGTAGGGGGAAAAGGTACAGGGAGGGACCAAATGGAGGTTGAAATTGTAACCTCAAAGCTTTATATCTATTGCTTCTTACTTTGTTAAATCTGCACTTAATTGCCTGTAAGTCTTAGAGGAGCTTTGTTAATTGGTATTGTTAGAGATGCTAATAAAATTATTCTTGTGTCTTCATCAAACAACTTAGACCTCTTTTGGCTTAGCTTCTTTTGGGAAAAAAGCTGCATATTTTTTAAAAAAGCACTTTTTTTTAATGTTTCCTCATCCTTTTTGGCAAAGACTCAAAATTGTTTTTAAACGACAGCATAATTTTTGTTGTTGTTGAAATGGAGAATTAGGAATTTGGATCTTTAGTTTTTATGGACAAAAATACCCTCACCTAAAATTGAAAATTAAAAAGTTATCCAACTTTATCTTTTTAAATACCCTCACCTAAATGCATAAACTTTTACTAACTAAGGTCCTTAATTTTTTAAATTAATATATTTTAAGGATTCATTAGACTTTTGAGGTGCTGAATTCCCCACTCTACTAGGAATTTTCCCTATAATTGTTGTTATAGGTTTTAATAAAACTAGTCATGGGCCTATAGTTTAATCTTTTGAGTTGAAATGGTTTTTGACATGATATTAAACTATCAAAGATTTTATGACTAAGTGGTCAAGAGTTTGATCCCTGCCGTCCTTATTCTTCATAATTGAATAAAATGTTAGCACAAAGTAGGTGGGTTTGTGCTTTGTCCGCACTTCCCTCTAAAACTTTTAATAATTATCAATTTAAAATTTAATTTTATAGTGATAAGTTTAATTAATCTCAACATGATTGGAGCAATACAAACTAATATTGGAAGGTAGAGTCTTAAGATATTTCTCTTGATTCTAGTTTAAAATAAAGGTGCTAGACTATATTGAATAGGTTTCTGGGAAGATATTCTTAAATGTTCACTGTTTTTGAAGAAGTTTGAATCTTTATTTTGTAAAGGAGGAGTTATTTGTAGCTGTTGGGAAGGGTTTTAGTGAAGATATGGAAAATTCCTGCAGAGAGGTGCTTTATTTGCTGCTGTTGGCGAGAAACTTGACTACTATTGGGATTGATTTGTTCATCTGGCCTCACCATAGTGCTAGATTATGTTTTGTTGAGGAGGATTGTTGTGAGGTATTAAGAATTTAAGAATTTAGGGAAGTCTTGTAAGGTAAGAAAAGAGTTACTCTGTTAATTAATTTATTAAAAATTTAGGCAAGTCTTGTAGGTTAAGGAAATAGTTACTTGTAGTGCCCCCAAAGTAAAGGGTGTAAGTGTCTTTGTGTGGTCATAGTACTAGTATATATAGAAGTTGAGGGGCTGGTGCCATATTTTTGATGAAAAGAAAATTTCATTAAAGAGAGAATAAGTTATCTTCCTGAAGAAACTAATGACAAAGCAAATTACAAAACACTAAAAGAAGCAAACAACTCAAAGTTAAACATGTAAAGCAGCAGCCCAATCTCTTTGCAATCTGAAATGGCGACCCCCTTGAAGAGACCATTCGCAGAACACCATAGTGAAGCCATAAACCTTATCCTTTCTCATAACATATCCAAAGACATCGAAGTTTCTTGAAAAATTCTTGCATTCCTTTCCAACCAAACACACCACAAATTGCAAAGACAGCACAATTCCACAATGTCTTAACCTGATTTCTTCTTCCAAACCCTTTAAATTTTATTGACAAACTAGCCTCCAAAGAATTAGGACAAACCCATTCTCTCTACCTACTCCAAACAACTTACTCCACATAAAATCAGCAACTTGCCAATGTAAGAAAAGATGTGTTGCTGATTCTGAATTGTTCATACACATATCACAAATATTTGGAGAAATAGCTGTTTTAGGACTACAAATTTGCAACAAGTCATAAGTATTAATCTTATTCAGTATTGCATTCCAAGTAAAAGATTTTACCTTAGAGGGAGCTTTAGACTATCAAATAATTTTATCTAGAGCAAACTTTTCCTTATTAAGAGAGTGAGTTAAAAATTGGAAGAACAATTTACAAGAATAAACACTAGGAGGATTAAGAATCCATACTCCTATCCGGAATTGATAAAATATTGATCTTTTCTAATAGAAGCAAGAGAGATTGCAAATCTTGAATATTTCTATCATTAAGATTTCTAAAAAAGTGAAAGTTCCAAGGAATTGAAGCACCTTGAAGGATATAGAATTGTTTAACTGGTGCATTATGCAAGGAGGAAAGATTATAAAGATGTGGAAATGCCTCTATAAAGGAATATAACCCATCCAAGCATCTACCCAAAATTTGATATGAGAACCGTCACCCAATTTTAAAGAAATAAAAGGCCAAAAAGAATAATACCACTATGAAATAAACTTTTGTGGATTCCCATGAGTAGCTGTGAGAACCAGATTGACATCTCACCCATTTTGATTTAAACCTTATTTACTACGAATTGCCTGATGCCATAAAGAAGTCTCTTGAGGAAAATGCCATAGCCACTTGCCCACGAAAGCAAGGTTTTCGGCCACCAAGTTACCCAAACCCAAACCCCTTCATTTTTTGGCCCACAATAAATGTCCCATCCAATGAGGTGATCCCTTTTCAAATCACCAACCGCATACCATAAAATATTCTGCATAATCCTCTTCAATTTATGTGCTATACTTACAGTGATATGAGAAAGCGACAGCTAATAAGTGGAATGCTAGACAAGGACTGAATGAGGGTAATGCAACCACCCAAAGAGAAATATGCACCCTTCCATCCAGATGTTTGGAAATTTTTTGGATCACAAGATCCCAAAAAGATACAGCCTTTGGGTTTCACCCAAAAAGGAATACCCAAATATACCCACAGCCACTGAAGTATGTAACAACCTTCCATAGAGCAAAAACAGTAAGATCTTTATTAGACACGAGAATACCAGGCAAATCACTCTTAGACAAATTAATCTTAATCTCAAAGATAGCCACAAAGACCTGCAGCCTGCAAGATACCAAGAACATTGCAAAGCTCTTCCCATCAGCTTCCAAAAGCAAAATAGTGACAACTGCAGATGAGAAACTATTACCCTATTTGAACCAATAGGGATAATTTTAATAAAACTCCTATCCACAACTATAGAAAACATCCGACTCAACACATCAAGCACAAATGTAAACAAGAAAGGAGACAATGGGTCCCCCTGCCCAACACCTCTGATCTTTAAACCAAGACTTTGGCTCCCCATTAACAATAACTGAGAAAGTAGACAAGGACAAACAACCCACAACCCAAATCCTCCATTTAACACCATAGCCTTTTGTATCAAGAACCTTATCAAGGAAACCCCAGTTGACATGATCATAGGCTTTTTCAAAATCCAACTTAAACACTAGTTACTAAGCTAATTAACCCTCATAGATCTGTCCTTCTTAGGTATGAGAGTAATGAAATTTATGAATAAGCATGATACTATTAAAATCTCATCATACATTAACAACACAAGTTAAAAGTTTTAGAAGTCATAAAATCCCATACATTTAACACAACTAATAAGTATCTAAAGTAATAGTTTCCATACATTAAAGAAATCATAAGTCTCAAAAGTCACAATTTCAAACACCAAGGAACAACAAATTTCAAGTCACAAGAAGAAATTATGGCAATTGAAGTATTTCTTAGAAGTCATGGTTACTATAAACAAGAATTTAACAAGCTAAATCAGGGATTTATGGCTTTGAAAAAAAGATAACAGAATATAATCACATCTTGTTTTTCTTGGTTGGAATCGTAAGATCGTACAATCTTACGATCAAGATTGCAATTTTAACAACCTTGCTTTCAATAAAATATATTTTGTTTGGTCCCTTCCTCTTCTCACCAACTGTGACTCTCCCTATTTTCTAAACAGAGATTTCTGTTGTGGAAATTCAGAGGGTTTGATAAGTTTTACTATTTTAGGGTTTTTTTTTCTTTTCTTTTTCTCCTGTTTATTCTCTTTTGTGTCATTTCCTTTTTCCTTAATATAAATGTAGTTAAAAAATTAAGATAAAAATTATTGTAAGTAAACAATCAAGATGAAATACAATTTTAATAACTTCACCGCACTTCCTCTCTCCACTTTCCTTATTTTTCTTCCACTGCTCCCACTATTTCCTACTGTAATTCCACATTGTAAAATTGCTTTTCAAGATTGTTTTTCCATACACACATGTTTAGTGTGTGCTTCACTCTCTAGTTGATTATAAAAGAAGATTGTCACCCTAAATTTTATTGGCATTTGTTGGAGTAGGCGTTTTGACAATTTTGTTCCCCAATGTTTGGGGGGCAAGGGCAAATGATTTCGGTCCCTCACCTATGGGTGGCAATGGGGTGGGGTGAGGGCAGGGAGTATCTCCCTGCTCCCCATCCTCAATCCCCGCGGTGGGGAATGAGTCTCCTTTGCCCTTGTTCCCTGCAGGGACATGGGGATCTGTGGAGACCCTGAATAGAAAAGAAAAAATACTATAAAAATAATCTAAAATCTTGTAAAAAAAAACCAAAATTAAATGCTAATTTGAGACACAAATCTTAAATTCCAAATTAAAAGTAACGGTAACATAATTCCAATAATTAGTGCTACAACAACTCCAATAATAATTAAATAAAATATAATTAGAAAATTACTAATATATATATGTGTGTGTGTTTAGAGGTATTTTAGTAATTTAAAGTGGGTTGGGGACCCCATGGGGTGGAGAGTATAGTCCCCATCCTTAAATCTCTGACAGGGGGATATTCCCCAATTCCCGCTCTTGAATGGGGCAGTCTCTGTAGGGATCCCCGCGAACAAGGTCCTGTTGTCATACATACCCTTACCTTTCAATTTGAACATATTTAGTTCCCCTCATTAGTAATTTTTAGCAATAATTTAAATAGCAAAGATTATGTTAAAAGTGTCTTCTGAAATACTTTGTAGTTTACTGCACTAGGATTACTTTGTCTTCTTTCTTCCCTTCCTTATTATTATTGTATTATTAGTAGTTTCTAAATATGCTTCATCTTTCTGTTAGCTTTGCTTTGAGTTTGCGAAATTTGAATTCTTTATTGTATTTCTTTGATCAAATGTCGCAATCAGTCATAACTGGTAGTTTGCTTGATTTAAAACTGTAAATATTTTATTGACTATTGTGTTAGTTTAAGGGGTTTTTAGTTGTAGAATTCCTTACATCCCTTGTTGTATTCCTTGGATTTGGCTCCTCTAAAGTCCAGGGTGCATTTGAGAGAAAAAAGTACAAGTGGTTACCCTTGAGGAGAAAATTAAGGGTGTGGGTTCTCACACATCCATAAATTAAAATCTTGTTGCTTGTATTGTATACAAAATTAAATCATCAACAGTTGTTTATTCTACTCTTTACTTTCTAAAGTGCAGCCTGCACTTTAGAGGATCTTTTTCCATATTCTTTATGTAAATATGCTCAGGCTGGATATTGTATTATCTGAGTCTTTGCATGATTGCAGAATGCAGTGTCAGCCCCATCAGCTGAGGTAGCAGCTGAAACAATTTTGTTCCCAAGGTATGTTTGCCCTTCTTTTTATTTATCTCCATTCCTTTTCAAGTGCTGTATGGAGATGTCTCCTTGTTTGGCCACTGACAATCATAGTTACTTTTGTGATCCTATTGCTCCATGAATCTTTATTGTACGGTATCAAATTATTCAGAGTATATTTTGTCATCATTTGGCTGATAGACCAGCTATTTGTGTACCCGATCTTCCTGGTTGACACTGACAGATTATTTTAAGTTATAAATACAATTAGTTGCATCATCATCAGTCCTTTCCATTTTTACCTATAAAGCATGGACACTTCAAAAAGTGAGCTATGTATGTGATTGTATTAGACATGAAACAACTTTTCAAAATACATATGGGCATTTTCAAATTTTATCATGTCATAGTGTCTTACTCTCCATGTTTATGTTGTGTCCGGTGTCCATGCCTATGTCTATGCTTCATAGATTTTGATATAGTATATGGGAATTCATCCTAGTGGCTAATATTCAGCTATGCATAAACACATGGATTCATTTTGGGTGGTCTCAATGTCAATGCCTAATTGATTGCAAATATTAGATGTTTAGCTTTTGGAACACTAACATAATGTAGTTAGATTTCAATAGCAGCAGAATGTACACGCGAAATAGCCTCATTAGGTCTGTATAGTTGTTTTGAAGCTTTAACTTTGGAGACTCTATAGTAGCATTTCATTTAATTTATAATTGCTGCATAATTACTATATTATCTTCTGTCAGTAAGTTTAGGTTAGTGAAGGTAACATATCTCTGTCAGATAATTCAGATGTATATGTGAAATTTAATCTATGAAAGCAATCTGAACATATGTTGGGTATGGCACTTGATCAAACATCTGAAGAATCTTGAAGATAAAATATTCTCACTGAAACCAGATGGTACAGTTATTACTATTGACATCCTTCTGGTTAGAGGATGTAGGATAAAAAGTGGGTTTGGGTTTATTAGGCTAAAAATTAGGGTTTCTACGTTGAATCAAGGATTGAAAAATTGTGGATTATTATTTGTATGTCTAGGGAAGCAGGCGATAGGGTGGGGAGTTTTAGGGGCAATTTAGTGGCTGTTTTGCTGCTGAAAACAGTTCTGCGACAATAGGGTTATGGGTTTGATAAAATTTGGGAAAGAATTAAGCAAGGAACTATTAGGGTTTTACTGGGATGAATTTTAATGCTGTGTGCCCAGGAAAGGAGACCATACAAAGTCAACAAGATCAGAGTAGAAGTTGAGAAGAAGAGAATAAACCAGGTTATCGCACCTAGGGTTTGATTGCATTTCACAATCAAGAAGAGAGTAGAAAACATTACAAGTTTCTACTGCTAAAATAGACCTCTTATAAGTTATTCTCCAATAATTAGGCATAGAATCCTAATCCCAAAAGCATTGAGACTCTTGTGACTGCAAGGAGCTAGTGCATGCAGTTTTGACACCAAACCTGGTTTATGATTGGAGATGTAAAACTATCTTAAAGGATATCTTCTCCTTAATAAGAACTAGAAGTGGATTATCTGTTGTGATGATTCCTCATCGAATTAACAAGGCATCCCATTGGCTTGCCAAAATGGCTGCAAAGAGACTGTGGCCTCAGAGGTGGGTGTCTACAACCCCCATCCTCTCTGGCGGTATTATGTCTCATGATATGGCAATGGCTCAGGGAGGAGTTGGTTGGGTTTAGTTCCAGCATGGGGTTTTCTTTGTAGTCTGTACTCTTATCTGTCTGTTTATCTGGGCTTTTAGTGTCTTTGTAGATGGAGTTTGTATTGTAAACCTTGTTTCTGGTTGTTTTTTGTTTTTCAATGAAATGGCGCAAAAAAAAAACAGAAGCATTGAGATTCTCTAGTACTACTACTAACCCAAAACGAACCCCAATAGTACCTAAAAAACATAATCCCAACCCCATAGGTCTGAAAATATAAAATTAAATTCAGAAACAGCTCACTAGAGTAATAACCGTGGATACTTTGATCAAATAAGGTTATGAACTATTAAAATCAGCCCCAAAATCAATACTAATTCCGAATGAAAGTTACTAAGATGATTTAATCTTTAAGTTTCTGTTTTCTTGATGCTGGTGTGTCCTGCATTATTTGCTGTCATGCCAAACGGATGTAGCAATCCCAGGAATATATTGTGGTTAACTAGAGTAGCAGTCTTCTGATCTTGTCTTTTAAAACAGGGAGGGTCCAGGATTTTCTTATTGTCTTAACTGGGCTCTGGCTGCAAAAGGTGTAATTGTAAAGGACAAAGCTTTCACCAAATCTGAACTAAAGCAGAATGAGGCAACCATTTCTGGTAAGATAAAAGTTATTCATTTCTAATCTTATTTACTTCCTTTCTACTCATCATTAATCTGACTCATCCTGTCCATTTTCCTACTAGAATCCTTATCAGGATTTCCTATTCATGTGAGAGGAAGTGTTGTTGATGGAGGCTCAGAAATTTCAAATGTACAATTTGCTAAACTTATTAAACAGGTATCACCTAAATCATGGGGAATTCTATTCTTTCTTGCATGTTTATTGGGCTAAAGTGCTTTATTTCATATGTATGACGTGATTTGTCTCAGATAAATTTAAACTAGGCTTAGGAATGTTTTCAAATGGGAAATATTATTATTGATACAATCAATTGTTAGATATTACTTCAATTTTTGTATACTGCATCATTTAAATCAACATATAAGTACTGATTATAGAGCCCATGGAGGAAGATACCATCGCCATCCAAGTCCAAGAAGGTCATGCCATTTCCTAACTCTCATTTATTCTCCGTCTTTCTGTCTCCTTGATAAAGGGGATGGGCAGGGTAGGGTGGACTGGCAAGGAACATAAAGGTTTGGAGAAGAGATGAATAGGCTTGACTTTCAGTATTACAATTAGTTAGTTTCCTTTTCAAATATAGTCTAATTTTTAGAAAAAAATTCTCATGAATCAAAATCTATGAAGTAAATTCTCTAAACATCTATTCTGTAGTTAACTTATCAAGTGTGGTGCCTGTAATTGTCTTCTTGAGATAATTACACTACATTGCTTATTCAAATTATCCTATATTCCTATTGGTTCCCTTTCTGGTGTATTGAAGAAGCACGTGTATTTTTAAGTTTTGTATTAAAATATGTTTCAGTCATATGACAACTTCTTGGTCTGGGCATTGCTGGTATTCATGCCTAACAAAGTGACTTGTTTATATGTTCAAAAGGACTCATGCATAAATTATAACTTCTATTCCCTTCATTATTTATTTTGTCAGGTTACCAATCACTTATCGTCCATTACAAATATTTATGTTCATGATGGGGCTCTTTTTTCATCGCCAAAGCTTGATGTAAAAGTTTGTGTGATAAGTGATAGTCCTTCAGCAATATTGTCCCTTTCAAATGTGCTTAATGAGTCCTCCATCAGTTCAGGTTCACATGATTCTTGCCCCTTGACTATTTATGTAGTCACATCTATAAGGTATAGCTCTCTTTCTACATTCTATTTTCTTTACTACCTATGACATATGTGATACAATAGATTTCAGTCTTCGGTACTTGATGTTTGATATGCTGAAGTAGCCTTTAGTAAGTTTACAACTTAGCATGTTGGAATATTTCTTTCTGTGGTAGGTGGTGATTTGTGTGGTTGTCGTTGTCTACTTTTTTTCTTTTTTGTTGGTTGTGGCCCGTTAGCCTTGACCTTGCTATCAAGGGGGTATCTAATGGAAACATAGCTTTCAATTTCTTATATACAGACTTCTGTTACTTATAAGAAGAGGATATGACTGAAATTTACATGAGCTTATAGTCCTATAAAGGTTTTCTTAATTTAAAAAAAAAATGATCTAGATAGGCTTGAATGCTAACTCATAGGTTGCTGCCAAGTAGATTCATTTGAGGATTTATATAGTTTGTGTAATAACTATTTTGAATAAGGCATAACTTTATTGAATTGAGTTCAGTTGATTACCCTTTTTTCCCTTGATTCATGATAAATTTTTTATCATATGAAGATGAAAGAGTGTTCTATAATAATACTATATAGCACATTGTTCTATTGGTCACAAAATTATCAGAAATTTTTGTTGTCTAGTTCTTTTTTAAGACCATTGTTTAGTCTTAATTGTGATAAATATTTCCTCAAAAAGCCAATGCTCTGAAGTCTGAACAGTCAAAATTTGTTCCACTACTTTTTGTTTGCCTTATTTAATTTTTAACTGTAAAATTCATAAAAAAGAATTGCCAAAAATTGGGCCATAAGCATAAGTATATGGCATAAATACATTTGGACAGGAGAAATATTCTATATTACAATCATTTTGTTTAACTTGTCTGAGTTTCCAATAAAGGAACTCTTAACTTAAAATACAAATGATGACTGTATGAAGTATTCTGGTTTGCTGGTCTAAACCTAATAGGAATGTTAATTCTATTTCAAGTATTATGAGAACTAAACTGAAATTAAACTATACTTTGCTAAATTTCATAAAACAATGTAAGATCTCATCCCTAGGTCACAGTCAGACGACTGACTTCTTGTTGGCCAATGGTCAATTAACTTTTTGTGGAGTATTTGAACCTATTATTTTTACTTTAAATGAGTAACCCTAAAATTTCGATAAGAATAAGATATAGTAAAAGCTAAAGTGGTGTTAGGATTTCATTAAGAAAGAATTGTTATAATAATTTTTTTATACATCAACAAAATGGCAGACTGCTAAACTGAAGTAAAATCATAACCTGAGTCGTGTGAAGATTCATGATATTTTCTGGTTAAAATGCATATTTTTTTTTAAGAATGCCAGGATTTATCTATGTGACTATGACTTTAGAGAGTCATAATTTAAAAGATTTTATTTAAGGTTATAAAATAGGAGAGAGAGAGATAGACAGCCAGAAACCTTTGTGAATGTAGTCTGTAAGTCAGACATGCGTAGGCTGTCCTGTTTAGCATTTATACTGCTTTTTACAGTGGAAGTACAAATGTAATAGTAGTGCTAAATGAAAGTACAACTGAGGTACATCTAGTACAAATAACTCTACAGCTAATATTTAGGCTCTTCTAACAGAGATCAAGATGCATAACAGTAATCCCTGATTGAAATCACCATAATTTTTAACACTTAATTTTCTTGCTGAATGACATTCATGAACAGTTTTTACTTTTCCCCAATTAAAAGTTAAGGCCAAGCCCCACCAATTTATTATTCCTTAAGTTGCCAAATCAGAACTAGTGTAAAATTAGCAACTTGTTCCTTGTATATCTTTGTCAGATGATTAGGGGCCGACTTTCAAATTTCAATAGTGTTATACTGCTATATGAAGCTGACCATGGGTTTTACCATAATATTTGCATAACTTTTTTATTTGAGACATGATACTGAAAAGCATATGATTCTATCACCCAATGTCTAATTTTGAACTTGCAGTTCTTCTGTGGTTGGCGCTATTGGCGTGGGACCTCAGTCAAATAATGGATTAATTGCTGCTGATGTTGAACGGTCATCCCTGGTTTTAAGTGGTAATGCTTTCTTAGATGCCAGTGCAATCAAGAAAGCACTGGTCGCCTTATCTGATCCTGTTGTATCTGCACAGGGAGGAGAAAAATAGGATGTTGTTTAAGAAATAGTGAAAAGAAAAGATTTATATGCTTGGTGCAAATGAGGAATAAACTCAGCCAGAAAAGTATTTTCTTTACAATTATCTGAACGTCTGACTGCGTTGATTGGACTGTTTGCCTTTCATAATATTGACTGATGTTGCCTCTGCAGATTTTTTTAGTCAAAGCATTGGAAAATATATGATATTTAGGTTATGAAAACTGAAAAGGGTGTCATAGGGGAACTAGCTCGCGTCCCATTTTGTTGATGCATCTGATACTCGATCACTCTTTTGTTGCCCTTTAATTGCAGCATCACTGCTCTCCCTACTTTTTTTGTGTGGAAGAATTGAAGTTAAGTTTGTTAGGCTTTGATTGCTTTGACATAAAAAATTTGATTGTCTTTTTCTTTTTCTTTTCCTTTTGGTCTTTTTTTTTTGACGTAACTTTTCTTTTTGGTCAATGTGTGTTTTTTTTTTTTTGGGACTGGCAAAGCCAAAATACATCAAACAGGCCTAAGCCCTGAAGAGGAGAGGGACTCAGGGATTCCGGGCTTCTATACATCAGCCCAATCCGGCCCTCTACGCATGTACCCAGAAAAGACAAACGGAGCAACACACTCCGAGAAAAATCAGGAACCTTCTACATTCAGAAAAAATCTAACTCCCTTCTCCAGTATCGTTTCCCGTGCTTGCCTCCTTTTCCATAAGGGTTTTCAGCTTTCATGGTAATCGCGAAGTCCAGTTACGGTTCAAGCTTCGTTTTCCCCACATACTTGCTACCAGGTGAGCAAAGGTATTGTTTTCTCTCGGTATCCACTAGAATTTGACTAGTCTCCCCTGGTCCTTTGCTTCCCTGATTAGCTCCCTTATGTGAAACAAATCCCACCTCTGCGTTTTTCCTTTACAGTCATCTATAAGTTGTTTGCAATCTGATTCAACTATTAATTGTTTGATTTCCAGATTCTGGGCCAAGATCAGTGCTTCTTCCATCGCCTTTGCCTCAGCATCTAGGGCCGATGCTGTCCAGTGAGATCTGGCCGATCCGGTAAGCCATTTCCCATCCGAGTCTCTTACTATTACTGCTGTATGGCTTTTCTCTTCTCTACTTACATATGCTGCATCTGTATTCATTTTAATCCACCCCTCACTAGGTGCTTTCCATGTTCCTTTTGTTCTTTTCTCTTTTCTTTCCCCTTCACTTTCCCCTGATATTTGTGTTTTTTCTCTTTTTTTCTGATTACTTGCTATACTCATATGTATGGTTTGGTATTTGCTGATTACTCTGTGTGGGTCAATAGATTGTTGCTTGTATATATGCTCGTTCCTTTCCTTCCAGATGTACCATAGCATTATGAAGAGTCTAGAAGTTATGTCTTTCACGTTCAAACCTTGGGATTTATAGACCTCCACCGTTTCCCATAACCATTTATCTATCCTTGTTGTATCTCTATTATGGACCACACACTGCAAGTCTGACCCAAACCAGGTTGGCCTCACCCATTCACATCCCAAGAATAGGTGTTCTAGAGTTTCCTCTGTAGTCCCACACACTGGGCATAGGGCGTCACTAACCAGTCTTTTTCTGCACATATTGCCTTTTGTGGGGAGGGCTCCATGTATCAATTTCCAGATAAACACCTTAATCTTTGGGGGGCATAAGAACTCCATATCATTTTCCATATCCCCGGATTCATAGGTGCAGATGTAGAGGAGCTGTTGCTTATATCATTGTTATCTAGCTCCTTAACAACATCATATCCATTCTTCACCCTGTAAATCCCATCCCTTTCCATAGGCCAAATCAACATATCTTCCACCTGTGTGACTGGTAGAGGTATAGTGAGAATTTCTTTGTAGATATTATTAGTCGTCAACTCCCTTAGGATCTCCTTTTTCCATGTTCTAGAATCTTGATTTATGAGCTCCTCAACATATATAAGCCCACTTCCAGTGATGTTCCTTAAAAGCTGTCCACTTGGTAACCATCTATCCTCCCATATCTTGACTTTGTCCCCTTTACCAATTCTCCATCTGCTCTGACTCATTATAATACTTCTGCCTTCCAGTAAACTCAACCATGCCCATGACCCATATCTGCCTCTTTAAGCTTCCTGGAAAGTGGTGTTGGGAAAATATCTTTGTTTTAGCACTCTTGCCCATAGGGATTCTGGCTCCATTATCAACCTCCATGCTTGTTTTGCTAGTAGTGCTCTGTTCATGCTCCTAAAATCTTTAAACCCCATTCCTCCTTCACTCTTCTTCATTGTAAGTTTATCCCATTTAATCCAGTGCATTCCGGTCTTTTTACCTGGGCTGGTCCACCAAAACCTGGCTACCTTTGAGCATAACTTGTTACAAAAATCTTTTGGGAAGAGGATAACTGACATCGTATATGAAGGGATTGCTTGTATAACCGCTTTTATTAGAACCTCCTTCCTTGCTTGAGATAGAAATCTTGAGTTCCAGGCTATGAGCTTGTGGCACACTTTATCCATCACCCAGTTCAGTGCTTGTTTCTTTGCCCTTCCCCAGACAGCAGGTAAGCCCAAGTATTTCCCTGGATTCTCCCAAGTAGGCATACCCAAAATGTTTTGAATTTCAGTTCTGTTTTCCTCTTCACAGCCTCTACTAAAAACCACACCAGATTTACTAGTGTTCAGCTTCTGCCCTGATATTCTGGAATAGTTGTCAAGTATATCCATTATTCTCCTAGCCTGTCCTCTGTCTGTCCTCGCAAATAAGATAGAGTCATCAGCAAACAGAAGGTGGGAAATTGCTGGGGCATTTCTTCCCATTTTCAAGCTTTCTATCTCACCTTCCCTGTTTGCTTTCTCTAGCATTTTTGATAGTACCTCTGCTGCTAGTATAAATAGGTAAGGTGATAATGGGTCACCTTGCCTTAGCCCCCTTTGTGGGTGTATGGTTTGGCATAACTCACCATTTACTTTCACCCTATAAGTCACAGATGTAACACATTCCATCACCAATCCAATCCATTTTTCATCATACCCAAAAACCCTCATGACCTCCCTTAAAAACCTCCATTCCAGCCTATCATATGCCTTGTTCATGTCTAGCTTCATAGCCATGTAGTGCTTCCCTCTTCTTCTCTTTTGCTTGAGGAAATGGAATGCTTCTTGTACTAACAAAATATTGTCTTGTATAAGCCTTCTACTAACAAAAGCACTTTGATTTTGTGATATTAATACATTCATGTGGCTTTTCATTCGATTAACCATCACTTTTGCAATTATTTTGTACATGAAATTGCTACAGCTTATAGGTCTAAATTGCCTTACATTTTCTGGGTTTTGTATCTTAGGAATGAGGGTAATGTGGGTGGCATTTACCACATTAGGCAGTTTCCCAAATCTGAAAAAGTTTTTCACAGCTGTAAACACTTCTTTTCTGATGATGCTCCAAGCTTGTTGATAGAATACTCCATTTAAACCATCTGGTCCAGGGGCTTTCATAGATCCCATGTCGAAAACTGCACTTTCAACCTCTTCCATAGTGATGTCTTTGATTAGTTCCTCATTCATGGTCTGGGTGACTTTTTCTGTTATTATTGGCTGCAAGTTGGCTTGTACACCTGAGTTTGTTGAGTTAAAAAGATCTACATAAAATTTTTGAAACGCATCCTGAATTTCTCCCTGAGTTTCTAGCCATAACCCCTCCTCATCTTGTATTCTGCTGATGCTGTTAATTTTTCTCCTTTGCATTGCTGTTCTATGGAAGAATTTAGTGTTTTTGTCTCCACAATTTAGCCATTTGACTCTTGCCCTCTGAGCCTAATATTTTTCCTCTTGACTCCACAGCTTATTTAACTTTCCCTGGATTTCCTTAATGTCTTTAATTGTCTGGCTGTTTAAAGCTCTTTCATGCGCAGCTTTAAGATCTGTCTTTAGCTTTTTAATTTCTATATCTGCCCTTCTGACCTTCTTCTTCTTCTTCCATGCTTCCAACTTCTTTGTTACTTTTTTCAGCTTTCCTAAGACACCACTTAGATCACTAGCTTGGCATCCCTCTTTCCAGCTTTGTTCTACCACCTCACCAAAGTCTTCTTGATCAGCCCAGTATGCCTCAAATTTAAATGCTTTTTCCTTCCTTCTACCTTCTTGTTTTGTCTTGAGAATCAGTGGGCAATGGTCTGAGCCCACAGTAGGTACAACTATCACTCTGGCTTCTTTGAATAGGTCATTCCACGCTTCATTAGCCATGTGTCTATCTAGTTTTTCCCTTATGCCTCCTATTTCCCTCATGTTACTCCAAGTGAACCTGCATCCCTTAAGAGGAGAATCAGCTAGACCATTCTGTGTCATAAAAGTTCTAAATACTTCACTCTGGATTCTGCTATGCTGCCTTCCTCCCTCTTTTTCATTCTGGTGTAGCACTTCATTGAAATCTCCAATACACTGCCATGGCATCAAGTCACCTGGATTGAGCTGCTCTATTTCCTTCCATAACTTCCTTCTTTGTCTGCTTTCTGGGTGTGCATATACAAAAGTAGAACAGTAGCTTGTCCTCTCCCCCTCCATCTTAATTTTTGTGTGAATAAAATTGCTGCACTTTTTTCCTATTTTTACTTCACCCTCCTCTTTCCACATTAAACACAATCCACCTGCTTTCCCTATAGGATCAACAACCTCCATTTTATCAAACTTCAGCCTCCTTCTTAGATTCTCCATCTTCCTTTCCTTAGCCTTTGTCTCCATAAGGAAAAGGATTAGGGGTTTGTTCTTGAGACATAAGTCTCTTAGCTCCCGAACTGTCAAGAAAACCCCCACACCCCGACAGTTCCAACTTATGGTAGTCATGGCTTTTGGGGGGGCATGGTAAGGCCCGCCTCTTCAGCCATAATAAGCTTTCCAGCTATCTTCCTGCTATCCTCTCTGACTTCCTCTTCCCCTCTCTTTTTCTATCTCTTTTCCTTATTCTCCACTTTTCTCTGATCTTTCATACCTCCTGCTGTATCTTCTTGCCCATAGATATTCATCTCCTCCCTTGACCTTTTAAGTGATAGATTTTCTTGTAAGAAGGTGGCTAGATGTGTGTCCACTAGTGGCCAGCTTATCTGGTGATTCATCCCTTCTTCCTCTTCTTCTTCGCTAGGAATTTCTACATAGTAAAGTTGTCCATTTTTGTTCACTTCTCTGCTTATTCTTTTCCATTTTCTCATTGCTTCTCTGCTTTCTATTTCACTTGGTGATTCTTCCTTTTCCCTTCTCCCTTCTTCCCCCCTGACTACTAGTGCTTGGGCCTCTTCTTCCTGACTCTTGACTTCTCCTCCTGGTCCTCTGTTCCTCTTCCATGCTTGCATACCTTCTGCTCATGGCCAAGTCTCCTACATTTGTAGCAATACTCTTGTAGTTTCTTATACCTTAGCCTCACCCATGCCTTAGGTAGATTTTTTCTTGGGACCCAAAAGCTTGTAGTAAATGGTTCTCTGATATCCATGAGGACTTTCACTCTCACAAAATACCTCATAATCCGTCCATTTAACACTGGACTCTCCACCTCCTTCACTTCTCCAAGTCTTTCTCCTATTTGGATGCCATTTTTAACTGTGAAAAACTCCAGGGGTAAGTCATGAATCTGTACCTAATATGGGGCAAAGTTGAAGTCTAGTTCCTTTAACCCGATTTCAGGGGACCAGTAACAAAGGTTGAGTAGGTTGCCCATGACACTCCATGGTGCCTCTTCCATGATTCTCCTGGCTACTGCTTCCTCTTCGAAATGGAACAGGAAAGTGTTTACATCGATGTCTATGGTCTCTATTGCATCCGGGAACCCCTATCCTCTCATTATCATTTCTTTAACTATTTTCCTGTTGAGTGGTCTATCCATTATAATCTTTCCCACCAGACTTCTTTTGGCTAGACTAGCAGTCTGTTGTTCCTCTGCTTCAAGTTGCATTGTCTCCCTCAAGCTTGAATACTCCATTGCTTCCCAGTGACCTATCTTCCTCCATTCTGATTTTTTTGTCCTTCCTCAAGTTTGTATATTCCATTGTACCCCTCAGCTTGTATACTTCTTGTTCGGCTTATGTTTAAGGACTGTTCGCTAGGTAGACTCTATTTTCTTCCCTTCCTTGAAGGGAGGAAAACTCTCCAGAAGAGAGAGGGACAACGTCCACCCTGAGCATAATGTGTGTTTTTCTAATGTGTTTGAAATGAGCCTTCCTTGGGCTTAGAACTAGACCTATCTATTTGGGGTAAGTTCAGGCCCAAGAAAATGTTTTAAAAGCTACTTGGGTTTGAATTTTTTTTTATTTTTTTTCTTAAAAGTCCGACCTGGGTTTACTTCAGTTCGGTTAGTATTTGGCAGATCGGCCACCCAAATTGATTTTATAGAATGCCTAATTGATTGGTTTACTTTCTATGTTATTTTTTTCGGAAAAGAAACTGAGCAAATCAAACAAAATCATTTTTGTTCGATCTAAGTAGTTTTTGGATAAACAAAGAAGATTAACACGTTATTTTTGGATAAGAAATTACCAAGAAAATGCAGAGAACCAATCTACGAACGAACTAATATATCATCAAAATATAAACAAACCAACATATGAACAAAGAAGAATCTCCACTGCACAAAGTAAAATGAAAATAAAAATCTAAAAAAAAAAGAAATTTACAAATAAGCATTAGAGATTTACTTCAGACATGGTGACGCGTAAATTGGCGGTAGTGCGATAATCGGTGATGGTTCAAACTTCAAAGGGCTGGTTGATGTGGTAGTGGACGTGGTGCGATAGCGATCTGCTAGACATGAGGGGGCGGGGTGTGTCAAATCGAGAGTGTGAGCAATTATTTGGAATGAAGGTTTATTGATTTAGGATTCGAAAGGGGCAGGGCAGTTTGGTAAATATATATAAAATATAGAAAATTAAATAAATAAAAGGGGTTTGGTTTGATATGGGAAAAAAAATTGGACTAAAAATCGAATCACTTGGTTTATTGAATTAAAAACTGAAAGACATTGAATTTGAGTCCTTTTTGATTGGTTTTTGGTCAGTTTTAATTTGTGTGATTTGGTTGCAAGGGATTGATTTAAGTCGGTTTTGATCACTCCTGACACAACTAACATCCAATCCGTCATCATTATGGTTGCCGCATCACCAATTATTGTATACCATTTGTCACATTTTTTTTTAATTTTTCAATAAAACAATTGATAACAAATTTTTATTATGAAACTATTTTCTTAATATTAATTTTTTTTTTGTCAATGAAGCAAATGGTGTCTTGGACCAAAACTGAATAATACAACTATTGGTGAGGATAAGATTTCCTCTTAGAAGGACAAAAAAATGAGAGCTGAAGAGACTAAAAAAAGTCAAATTTGAGATCCAAACGAGCAAAAGTCAAACTTTTATTATATATATATGGAAAATTGTTTTATTGGTACTTTACATTACTTTTAAATTCTATTTTAGTCCTTCAACTAAAATTGTTCTTTCTAAAATCTCAGCTTTTTAAACTCTGTCACTTAAATCCTTTTATGTTAACTCCCTTAAACCCCTTCGTTTCATTTGACTTTGCAAATGAGGTAGTATTTATTTGATTTTTTTTTAAATGTTGAAATGGCATAAACTCTAAACCCTTAAATTTTAAATATTAAAATTTTAACCTCTAAATCTCAAAACGATAAATCCTAAGATTTGATCTCTAAATCATAAATCCTACACTTGACCTCTAAATCATAAATTTTAATTTCTAAATTCTAAAATTTTAAATCTTAAATTTTAAAATTCTAATCCCTAAACTCTTTTTATTTTAAAATTTTTTCTCTTCTAGTATATTTTTTTTAAAAATAATTATATTTTTAGTAATATTTTACATGAAATAAATATAAAAATAAAAATTTAATAATAATACAGTAAATTATTTTAAAAAAAGTGAAATGATAACTAAATATTTTTTTTTAATTTTTTTATCTATCTCATTTTTTAAAATAAAATTTTTAAGAACGAGACTTTTCTAAAAGTAAAACAGTACAAAAACCAAACGCTACTTTAAATAAATTTATTTGAGTTTGGCTCAAGCTTAGGCTCATATTTTTTTTTGTTAATTTTTTGAGAAGCCTGGTATTTAAAGTTAAACTTGACTGGGCATTATAAAAATAATTTTAAAAAAATGATTATTGAATAATAAAAACTTTTAATAAAGTTTAACTTGCACTATTAACCACCTCATTTCCTAAAATTTTGCATCACTAATTCGTAAACTACCTCATTAATCTCAACACCCCTCTATTAACAAACTAATTAAAAAGTGAATGATAGTTGTATTAAAAAACATGAATACTAAATAACATGCATGCCAAGCTACTAATAAAGGAATCTTTACATAGAAAAAAACCGCTTGCGTGGCATCGAAGGCCATAAACTCAACTTCATTCCATGGCACGTGAAAGTGAGGAGACAGCCTAAAAATTTAGGTATTCCTTTGACTACACGGCTAAACCAAGCCAAATGATTTCCCGTCCTTATTTTAACAAAAGCTGTTAGAATACCAACGACTAATCTAGAAAGATGTAGAACAGTGAAAGGCGGTGAAATCTAGAGAAGTAAAGAAACTTAATGGCGGTGGAATTTAAGAACCCAAAGGCGGTGAAATAAAAGAAAATCTGGAAGCATCTAGCAAATTGACATGCACTCCTATAAATACATTTTAATGTACTGCTTGGTGCTTAGGGTGGAGTGAGTAATGCAAAAGTGATAGCAAGTGAGAAGCGAGGTAGTGCAGCGTGCGAAGGAGTGCGAGTGAGTGTTTGGGCGAAATAGTGTCAAGTGTTGTGAATTATAAATAGAAGTCTATTTTATCCTACAATTTGGCATTAGAGCTAGTTCAATTTGACCTAGGCAGTATAGGACTGTCATAAAAAGTGGCGGCGGAGCTTTTTTTTTGGGTGAAGCTTTGTTTGGGAATAAAGGAGTGGGTTTGTGTTCGAGAGAAAAACTTGGTTAAGTGCTAGGCACTATCTATTGGAGTTTTGAACTTAATTTAGGAAAAGAACAAGTTCCTTTTTTGTGATGAACAAGCTTAAGTTTTATTGCCTTCACATGTGTATTTATACAACAAACTTTGTCAACTGTAGGTTATTAACTCAACTTAAATTAAGGAAGTTTGTTTAGCTAAATTTAAGCTCCACCGCAAAAGTCTAAACTAATAACACTTTGCATTAAAGCTTGTAAATGCTAATGTCAACACTCCTCCTTTATGTAGGTGCTATTAGTGACTCTTATCTTTCTCTTGCATTTCAAATCTTCCTTTATGCAATGTCTTGGTAAATATATCAACTAATTGATCTTAGCTCCATAATGTAGCAATTGGACTTTTCCTTCCTTTTGTTTCTTTGATAATATGATATTTGGGTTTGATATGCTTTGTTTTCTTGTGGAAGACATGATTTTTGACCATTGCAATTGCTGACTTGTTGTCACATAAGATTTTTATTGCTTTGTCTTGCTTGAACTTCAAATCTTCCAAAAATCTTCCTCATCCATAAGGTTTGTTAAATGCAGCAATGCATTCTATTTCTCCAGTTGACAAAGCAACTATATTATTCTTCCTTGAACTCAATCATACAATACATGAACTAAAAAAGAAAATACTTGTAGTGCTTTCCATATCATCTATTAACCTAGCTCAATCATTATTTGTGAAGCCAAGAAGTTTTATTGCAGTGTACCTCTTATAAAATATGTCAAAATTAAGAGTGCCCTAGATGTATTTCAAGACTTTCTTTGTTGTTTGGAAATGCAGTTCAATTGGTGCATTCATGACCCTTGATAGTACACTAGTTATATACATAATGTCATGTCTTGTTGCACATAAAATCTACAACATTCTAATCAAGCTTTTGTACATAGATGCATTGATTGGGGCAAAATCATCTTCCTTCTTCAGCTTATCTTCTTGCACTGCAAGTGTACTCACCGCTTTGCATTTTGAGAGACTAAACATGTTTAATATTTCACTTGCATATTTTTTTTGCAAAATAAATATTTCCTGCTGACATTGCTAGACCTGCATTCTTAGAAAATATATCATTTTTCCCAAGTCATTCATTTCAAACACCTATATTTGGAGCCTGAACTCCTTAACTAATATAGAGTTGCTTCCAATTATCAATATATCATTGACACGAATGGATACGATGAAAAACTTGTGACTTTCATGCTTTATATACAATGTTACTTCATTACTGCTCTTTAAAAATCTCAAATCTAGCAAGAAATTATTGATTCTTATGTATTAGGACCTAGGTGCTTATTTTAGGCCATATAAGGTCTTTTTCAATAGATATACCTTTTTAAGTGATATCTTGTTGATGAAACCATTTGGATGTGCAACAGTGCAACAGGTGATATCTTTTTGAAGAACTCTATTTAAGAAAGTTGGCCTCATATCAAGCTGGAATACTTCCTAATTTAATTGCGTTGTCAAGGTAAGAAGAATTCCAATAATATCAAACCTTGCCACAGGTGCAAAGGCATCAATATTTTTTTGCTATGCATAGCCTTTTATGACTAACCTTGCCTTGTTTTTGTTGATGGTATCATTAGCATTAAGTTTTAGCTTGAATATCCACTTCACACCACTTTCTTGTTTGTCAATAGGCTTGTCTACAAGCATCCAGGTTTCATTTTTCTTTATCATTCTAAACTCCTCCTCTATAGTAGCTTTCCATTCAAGAATTCTTAGAGCTTCATCTAGATCTGCAAGTTTTATCAAGGCTACATTATGTTTGGTGTAGATATTTTCTAATGTTTTGGTGCCTTTAACAACATACTTTAACATCATAATTACCATCATATTCTTCTTTTTCTATAATTTGATCTTAAGTTACTTCTTCTAAGTCCATTGGCTGTTTGAAAGTGTTTACAGTGATCTTATCCCAGTTTCAGCTAATACCTTCATTAATCTTATGCTCTTGATTGCAAACACCTATTGACTTGTAGGATTAAAAATCCTATAACCCTTTGAAACACTATTGTAGCCTACTAAGATGCCAATATAAGCTCTTTTGTCTAACTTGTCCCCCTTGAATTCAAGAATTAAGGCATAACATATGCTGCCAAAGACTCTAAGATGAGCAACTAACAGTTTGACGTTGAACTAATCTTCATAAAGTGTCTTGTCTCCAAGGGCTTTACTTGGCAGCCTGGTCTGCAGATATACTATAGCGGTAACTACCTTTTCTTAGAATTGCTTTGGCAATCCTTTCTTGAACATCAAACATCTTGTCATATTTAGTTCTCTTACTTACATCATTTTGTTGAGGGGTGTTAGTGACAGTGAGCTGATGATGAACACTTGCTTGCTAGAGAAATTGTTCAAACTGCAAAGATGTATGATGTGTTTATAATTAAGTATGATTTTAATACTTTTAAACTTATTTTTTATTTGATTTAAGTAAAATATTATTAGGAATTAGTTTAATTTTGCGTTGTAGGAGCAAAGAAAAAAGAAAAAAAGGAGAAAAAGAGAAGAAATTCATGAAAAAAAATGCTGCATTGAAGTTATTTTAGACCTTTTGGCACTAATCAGACCATAAATCTCTCTTAAAAACTTCAAGTGAAGTGGTTCAAGTTCATGTGAAAATATAATAAAATAATTTATAACTTTTATGTTGAGAATTTTGTCAAATTTGGAAAAATAAGAGTGTTATGGTGATCAACATTTAAAACCGAGGTGCAGCAAGGTGAATTATGATATTTTGTTACTAATTGAAGTATATCTGTCTCATATTAGCTCTGATTATGGTGATTCTAGTGGCTATGAAAATTTAAAATATATAGATACAACTTTTATGTTTACTACTTTTGCAAATTTTGGAAAATACAAAGTGCCTTGGTGGCCACAATTCAACACTGCGATATTATGTAACTTGTTGAGTTAGTTGTCCATACTGTCGTAGCACAGATTTTAACGATATTTTAAAGGTTTGTTTTTACTCCAATTAAAGCCCAAAAGGCTAAAAATTGACGTAGAAGCAATCTTATTTCATTTAAAACTCTCCATATCTATAAATAAGAGAGAAATCAAGCATCAAAAGATCATCAAAGGATAACATTTGGTCATAAAATTCTCAAGCATATTATTTTCTTCTTTTCTTAGATTTTGTTATGGTCCTATGTGGCTAATTTTTTTCTTGTTGGTTAAGGAAAATTAAAACCTCAAGAATCTTTTATGCATTGTGAGATTTGAATTTGATTTTATTAGTTCAATTTTAATTGAGTATTGATTATTTATCTGCTCTTCTTCTTCACGATTGCTCATATGATTTCTAAATGGTCAATTAATATATTGTTTATTTCAATCTACTGCTGAATCATAAATCAACAAAGTTTTGATCCCTTTTATTTAAGAGGAAAATAAGATTAATAATTGTATGATTATGAATTATTAAACCTATGGTAAATGATTAACTAGATTAAATATAGGCGACGTGTTTGTGTTGTTTTAGCTCTATTAGTTTCTCTAATTTTTTATATGGTTAATAAGTTAAACTTTAACGATGTGCTAAATGTTTCTTATTAATTAGGGTTAGTTAAGGCGATCGTCATCAATTGACTAAACCTAAGGAGAAACAGTGATAATATATAAATGATATATACTCAATTTAAGATTGATTATATTGTCAATGATCAATGCAATTCTTTGATATGGATATCAACTAAAACAAACTCTTTCATAATTAATCACACTATCTTATTTTGTTATTTGCAATCATTTTTTTAATTTTTTTAATTTACTTTCAATACTTAACTCTCTTTCTATTTCACAAAAGGTAATACCAATTTCTGTGAGATCGACCCTTACTCCCACTACTACAGATAATATTGAAGTAAGGTATTAATTTGGTGTATCCACGACAGTATCCACCAATGTATACTATGAGCCATTATCAAATCTTAAGGTTTTGATAGTGTAAGCATTTTGATTCTCAATTATTGCTTTAAATATTTGAAAAACAAAAAAAAAAACTTCTGACTTTTGCTTTAGAAAATAAATCCAGCAGAATTTAGTGAGATCATTAATGAACAATAAGAAATAGTAACTTCCATTTTAAGAGGGAATGATCATAGCCACACAAATTAGTGTGCACTAAATGCAATTTCTTAGTGGCTCTAAAATCTTGATTCATTGGAAATGGAGATTTACTAAGCTTCCCTATGTGACATATACTGAAAACACTAGGCTATTTACAAACTCCAGGCATGTTTAAAACCATTTCTATGTTTTGAAGTAGCTTTAAGGAAGCATAGTTTGTGTGTCTAAACCTCTTATGCCAAATGTAGGACTCATCTTCCAAACTAGTAAAAGCTTAAGCTTTAATGATCTTCCATTCAAGAAAAAAGCCTATATTGTGCATTTTAGCATAGAAAATTACCAGTTGGATCAAGGACTTTGCAACTTTTATTTTTAAAGGACAATGAATAACCTTTATCAAGCAATTATCTTACACTTAAGAAGCTGTAAATTAACTTAGGTAAGAAAAGTACATCAAATATTTGTTTAGTACTTGATGGAGTTTTTACCATAACAATACCTTTACCAAGTAATTTTAGCCATCTTTCATCACTGATCTTCACTTTGGAGAAGTAATCCTTATTGATTATCTTGAAACTATGGAGATTGGAGGTTATATGATGAGTGCATCCACTATCTATGAGTCAGACATCAAATTTATTAACTGCTGCATTACATTATTTTGCTATTGTTGCAATAAAAACATTTTCTTCTTGTGCTTCAGTGCTTTGAGCTTGCTGAGCTTGAGATTATTGATTCATATTGGTAGGACATACCTTTTCAATTTGCCTAAATTGCTTGCAAGCCTTGTACTACACACTTGGTTTGTACCAATAGTAGTTTTTAATATGTTTGATCTTCTTGCAATGAGGACAGGGAAGACATCTTTCTCTTCTGTACCTCCCTTTGGATCCTCACTAATCCTTCCTTTCTTTGCCTTTTCTTCCTTAAAAATTCTTTCTTTTGGTGCTACTTTTAGGTGGCATGTTGGTTTTTTGAGTTACAACAAGAGCTTTCTCATATGCTTTTTCTTCCTCTCTAAATACCTTTATTTGCTTAACTGCTTGAAGAGCACTCACTATCTCTAGTAATGTAAGTTATGTCATATCCCAAGTGTCTTCAAGAAATGAGATTTTTTACCTAAATCTCTCAAGAGGAGTCACCTTCTCCATAATCTTGCTCTCAGGCAGTTGTTCTCCCAACAATCCAAGTTAATTTATAACCTTCATAACCCTGTCAATGTATTCTTTTACATTATCTTCCTCCTTTATCTTCAAAAGTTCAAACTCTTTCCTCAAGTTGAAAATCTGCATATATTTTGTCTTCTTCTTAAAACACTATTTTTAGCTTATCCCATACTTGTTTAGCATATTGGCAAGTCATTATTCTTGTAAAAATGGTCTTGTCTACAACAATATGAAGTGTGCTAAGAGTTTTGAACTTTCTAGCCATTCTTTCTTCATAAATCCTTAATTGATTTATAATGGGATTGTTAGGCAAATTGGTCTTTCTTTCTTCTCCACAACTTCCTATAGTAGTAAACTCTTAAAGTAAGCTTACATTTTTACTGACTAGGAATGATAGCTTTCGCCTGTAAACATGGAAGGAGATATATCATATGTGTTATTGTTGGTTGCCATTACAAAATTATGAAGAAATATTTAGTGTTTTAAGGTTTTCTGGTGGAGTTCCTTAAAAGTTTTATCTTACACACAAAGCCTATTAAGATCAGAAAGCTCTGATACCAATTTGTTGAAGTTTTGAACTTAGTTTAGAGAGGAAAATAACAAGTTCCTTTTTGTGCTAAAAAAAGCTTAAGTTTGATTGCCCTTAGATGTGTATTTATACAACAAAAATTCTCAATTATAGGTTACTAACTCCCCTTAAATTAAGGAAGTTTGTTTAGCTAAATTTAAGTTCCACCACAAAACACTAACTTCTATTACCTACTACACATTTTTGGAGCTTTCATACACAAAATTCATTATTATAAAATAAAAAACATACCTGCAAAAGTCTAAGCTAACATCACTTTGCATCAAAGCTTGCAACTGCTATTGTCAACACTATCAAGAGTGACATAGCAGAAATTGCATCATTAGTTAGCTTGATCGAAAAGTTTAACGTCAATAATTATAGCACATGGA